>JANHGN010007665.1:9857-21301 GCA_024605025.1 Megaceryle maxima | reverse complement strand
GACCCCAAACTGACCAACGAGGTATTCCATCCCATATATGTCATATTCGGTATAAAGCAGAGGGATCTGGAGGGTCTGTGGCTCTTGTCCCCTCTTGGACCGCTTTGCCAGCTTTGCTCAGCTTGGCTTGGCTCAGGTCCTTTTTGTTCCTTCCTTGGAGCATCCAAAGAGGACTCTGTCCATTCTGCCTTTATTCCTGATCTGTGTGTTCCTGAATCTGGTACCAGAATCCAGCTCCCCAACAGAGCTCCTGTCTGCTGTGGGGCCCAGTCTGGGACCTCCTGGTGCCTGCTCCACAGCATCAGTGGTGACAGTGATGCAATTACCATCGGGGGGGGGGAGGGGGGGGAGGGGTTGGGTTCTATACTGGGTTTGTATATATTCCATTATTATTATTTTCATTTTCATTAAAGCTGTTCTAGTTACCTTTTCTATAATAAATCTCTCTCCCTTACTCCCTTTCTCTTCCCCTTTGGGGAGAGAGGGTGGTTAACAGAGAGCATCTGTTGTAGGTCCAAGGGGCTGCCCTGACCCTAAACCGTGACAGACTTTTTAGCACCTAATGTGAGGCTTGATCAGAGCTCCAAAAGATTACCTGAATAGTTAAAATTCCAGTTTGCTCTCAGAGAGCGTCACCTGTTTTTTTCCTGAGTGTCTTTAATAACTGGAAACTAAAACAGACTGTCTAAATTATGTCATTTCTGAGAGCAGTGTCATTTCATGTCTTTTTAGCATTTCCTTCCAAGTTAAATGCTTACTGTTCCCTTATGTGCTGTACATGTTACATTACTCTTTCCTTGTTCTCACTGTTTATCTGAAAGCCTCGATTTTGGGTGCTGGCCAAAAGTTGCTGCTTTCCTGTGGTGTTTATCACTGATTTATTTTGCACTGAACTGGGCAGCAAGTGCGTCCCTGTACTATGGGCATTACATAGTGGATTTTATTACTAGGAATACTTTTGTTTTTATCTTGGGAAGTTATACTGGTCCCCAATATGCTAATCTGACTCCACCAGATTTTAGTACTCCATTAAATTGTGAGGATTGTGGACATGGTTATTACCAAAATATATTATTGTTATTATTTTCTAATGCCTTCACTGTGCACTTCATCAGTCACTACATATTGGTCAGCCACCAAAAAACATAGTGCATGCTGCTTCCCTGTGAGGTTCTGTGATATACTCTGTAGTTATACAGAATTCACAAGGTTCTATGATATACAGGAAACGCATTGCAACTGTTCAGGCTCCACAAGGCCCCCCCTATGAGCCCTACTGCTGTGCCAGCTCTAAACCCAGGCACCGCAACAACTAAGTCTCTGCAGGCCCCCCAACCGTTTACCGTCTATTTATTTATTTATAAATGTATTTACAATACCAGAGCTATAACACAACTGAAGAAACTTTACATTTTCTTCTTTACTGTTCAGCGATAATAAGAGTGTGTGAAAGCTTTTCAAACTACTTGAGAATGATACCAAAAAACTTATATCCTGATAAGGTCAGAAATAGGCCATTTGGCTTATCTTACACAGATATAATGTATTGTGAACTTGTACTCCTAAATTGCTCTGAGTACTAGAGAAAATACTTCTGAAAGAACGTACCAGTAAATTTTCCACTTACATGGCAAAGAACGATTTTTAATGCATTACAAATAACTCTCATGAGTCTTTGACAGTTTCTGCAACTTACCATTTCTATTCTCTACTATAGCCAGTGGATCTCTGCAGATTGCTGTCTTTCTCAAAGTATTCACAGACCTTTGAACTTCTGCCAGAAGCACTGCTTGTATTACTTCAATAATCTGTCAAATGCAAATTATTATTGCATTATATCAGTCTTTCAATTATTTAGCTATGCATTTGAATATTTTAAATAACTACTACAAAATTTTAAGACTGTTCCAGTGACCATCATTAGGAAATCAACACATGAATATCTTTCAGACACTGATAATCATGTGTGTCTAGATACTCATTGAGAAATAAATATGAACAGGGTAGCAGTAAAATGGTGCAAGTTGTCAGTTGTGATTTCTTTAATCTCAAAACTACAATCGGTCATCTACTGCCTCCTTGACTTCAAGGGGTCATGACAATATACATTAACAAAGTACATGGTGATAACAGCTGATGAGAAATATCTTTTTTTTTTCCTATCATGTGCTCAAAAATGCTTCATAGACTGAATAAGGACCTTGTATTTTGACTTCTTTAGATGTTTTGGTGCCTAGTCTCTCTGAAAAGCTTAAAGAATGTTTCATTATTAGTGTTCTAGCTCTATAGTTATCTTCTGTTCCTCCAGTTCAAACATGGTAATTCTGTATTTTTTTTTTTCACCAAACACAAAGAGAGATACCATTCCTCAAACTCCTCTTATCCAGAAGGAACATCTACCAGAATTATGAATAGCCTATAAATGGCACTTCAAATATCTGATAATAGAATTATTAGTTTAAGACAATGCAGTGTAGAGACTCTATAAGAGTTATTTGTTTCCTTCGCTTTAGCAGAGAAGCCACAGGATAATGGAGAAAGTTTGAAGACCTAAGACATTTATAAAGCACATGAAGAGCTTTCACAATGGACCCAAAGTTTCACAATCTTTAGTCAGTCTAAATTTCATCATGGTGCTGAACAGCAACCTCTTTATTTTGTATTTCCTTCAGAAAAGAAAGACAATCTTTCCCCCTTAGGAAGGTATTCATTCTCAAGAACAAGAAATTTCCTGAGACAGAGAGAACCTAAAGTTTCCAAGAAAGTGTATTCTACCTCAACTACAGTTAAAAGTTCTAATACTATACACATTAAATGTTTATGCATATTATAAATAATCTATTAAAAATATTTAGGTTGACATGCAGGCTCCCTCAAACTGCCTGGAAGAGGGACAGTTTCATCTTGTTAATCAAGTAGAGTGAAACATGAACTTTTCTCAATCACATTTCTAGCTGCCCTTGTAAATTCAAATCATTAAGCAGAACAAAGGCTGTTGGTGTCCTTTGTGACAAAATCCTTTATAAGTATACCGTAATCCTTTTATTTATAAGTATACCATAGTCAGGTCCACAGTATGAAAGTTCACAGCAAGTGAATCTAGCCCTACATGTTTTAACATAGAGCAAACCTTTATCTTGTTATAATAGCACTTTATTTTACAGAGAAAAGCAAAGTCAGTTTCCAATTCCTCATATCCATACAACTCTGAGTTTTGGGGATTATAGACCCTGACTTTACAAAATATTATTACAGTATATCTACACTAACTAAAACAAGAGAAGGAATCACAGACATGTTGTCATTGTTGACATAATCACATGATGTCGTTTTCATGGTGTTCTGATCTGCTATGAACATGTCACTAATCTGCATAAGATATTCATTACCTGTATCACTGTGTATGCCAGGCAGGCAGCATTTGTAACATGTAATTTCCTTTAATGTCTTAATGCAGAATAAAAAAAATATGTATCAAATGGCACAACGTATTGTACAGCCACCTGTATGTCTCTGCATGCTAGTTTATCACTTCATTGAATATGCATTTTCACAGTGCTCAATAAGGCTTCATATGTTTAGCTTTGTCCTCTCACTGCATCTTCTGCAAGAATTCATATACCTCATCTATCATTATCACCAAGTTTAAGAATTTCCAGAAGTCTTGCCTGTTTCTAACACAAAACAAGTCTACGTGAGCATCTTTAATTTTCTCTGACAGTTTTCACTTTAGCATTCTTCTGGATTACATATATATTGTCTATCTCATTGGCTGTTAATATATTAATAAAAAACATATTAATGTGTGTCTCTTTTCCCCATAATTTTAACCACTTGTAACTAGTAGCAGCTTTTTAGTTGGAATTGTAAAATCTGATAGAAATTATGTTGCTTCTGTGCCTGAGAAAGTATAAATAGCATATGTCTATAAATACAGATATCAAGGAGTGAAAGGTAAATGACTCTGCAGCAGTAATACTACAGAAAAATTAAAAAAGACAAGTGAGCAAAAGTTGAGGCAACCTGTACTGTTACATCTATAATAAATTATACAGGCTTTCCTTTCTACACATTATCAATTACTTCCAGGGATTACTACTCTTTATAGTAAGTGGGTCTAAGAAGCAAAGTCAATAGACATCACTCCTGGTTATTGCTCAGGCCATAACCTCTATAGAGCTGAGCCTTACAGAAATTGCCTCCCAGATGTCTCCGTAATATAGTCACATTGTGAAGAAAAAAAAAATAAAAATTGAAAACATCAGAATTGTATTATCCAGTCTACTTCCTCTAATTCTGGATAGTAACTGTCAGGACAGTTGTATAGAGACTGAATTCAGGTGGCTTAAAGTCAAACACTAAAATGTTTGTTAAAAAAAAAAAAAGCTTGTTAGAGAAATTACTGTAAACTTGGCAGCACTAGTATGCATTTGCCTTAACATGAAGTATTTTACTCTCTGGAATTAAAATTTTGGTAATGTATCTTGTATTAGATATTAATGGAAATTAAATAACTGAAATGAAAAAAAAACCAAAAAACAAAAACACCAAACAAAACAGATGCACTGCAAAAGTCAATAGAAAGAGAAGAGAAAGTCCTGAGATAATTCTTTCCTCTTAAGATCTCAGCAGTTACTTCACAGTGACTGTTTCCACTGGTGAAAGAGGAAGGCTAAAGCAACCACATTCCTCATATGCAGATTATTATGTCAGAGATCTAAATGGGAGATCAACATCTTTCCTAAGGGGAGTCTGTGCTAAGTAGCTGGTTGATAATAGAGAAAAGAGAAAAAGACCTTCCTCAGCCCTTCAACTTCAGTAGACCCCTGATCAATCATTTGCAGCAGGTTTTTTGTTTTCCTTGTTTGCACAGAATGTGTTACTGTATGGAGGAGAGGAATCAATAAATAGAAAGTCCTTTGGGGTCATGTCTGACAGTCAGTATCTACCACTGAAGATAACAATTAAAAAAGTTTTTAAAAGCAGGATAACTAGTGATGTTTTGGGTAAATGCACATGAGTGCTTAATCAGGCTGCTTGGGATCAATACATTGGCCATGAATCTGTACTTGTACAAAAAAAGGTTTAACAAAGCCACCCTACTAGCAACAAAAAATAATTTTATAAAACATTGGTTGCTGAATACCCACTTCTGCTGACAACATAACAAATTATTTTTATTGTTATAAGTTCTTACAGCAGTTTGTCTGCAAACAATCTAAAATCAGCACTTCCAAGCAGGTTAACAAAGCTTATTGCAACTACAAAGCTGTGTCTGAATAATGTTAAAATTTGAAAAGTGTTGATAGCATGGTATTTGCAGTACTTGACATTTCAGTGTCTTAAAGTCTTCTCAGATGAAAAAAGCTTTATCTTCCTGCACAGTAACCTACTGTGGTAGGTTAGACCATTGTCACTGTATAAACTGACCAATCATTAAATTAATTAATTAGAAAATATAAAGTACATATATCTCACAATCTACTTCAAATACAAGTTTCATGGCTGTACAACTCTATAAAGAGTTTCAGTAGATGATCAGGTCAGCAAGAAATTATATGGACCTCACATGACCATTGCAGCTATTGAAACTGAGGCCCTATGTTTAATTTTTTCAGTAAAGGGATTAAAAAGAAACAAAATTGTAAGATAGAGACAGTTTGTGAGGGAAGTTGAATGCTGAAATAATATGGAGGATGTGCAGACAGTAGGGACATAATAAATTACTGCTAAACTCAAGAAAAAATAATTCAATTGTATGATAATATTTGAAGAAACCATTAGTGTCTAAAAGAATGGGGGACTATAATTGCAGTAATCCTGGCACAACTCAGCTCTGGAAAATACTCTTTACACTTTAGAATTAAATGTGAATCTGTGCTGCATTTCAAGTAATATCATAAAACAAACTTGTAATAGATATTTCCCTTTTATAGAGTAAAATTCCCTGTGGTCTCTCAGAATGGTTTGGGTTGGAAGGGACCTTTCAAGGTCATCTAGTCCAACCCCCCTGCAGGGAGCAGGGACATCTGCAACTAAAGAGTCCATTCCAGTGTCTAATCACCCTTTCTGTGAGGAAGTTCCTAATATCCAACTTAGGATATTATTATATCCTATTATATTCAATTAGGAACTTCCTCATATCCAACCTAAACCTCCCCTCGTGCAACTTCAGGCCATGCCCTCTCATCCCGTCACTAGTTGCCTAGGAGAAGAGCCCAACCCCCACCTGACTATAACTTCCTTTCAGGTAGTTGTAGAGAGTGATAAAGTCACCTCTTAGAGTCTCCTCCAAGCTGAACAACCCCAGCTCCCTCAGCCTCTCCTCAGAAGACTTTCCCCCCAGTCCCTTCACCATCCTTGTCACTCTCCTCTGGACCTGCACCAGCACCTCAATATCCTTCTTGAAGTGAGGGGCCCTGAACTGCACACAGTACTTGAGGAGAGGCCTCACCAGTGTCATAGTATACTGTCTTGAGTTTCCTACTCCTAAGCACACAAGGAACCACACAACTATATTTAAATGCATATTTCCAAAACGAAAAATTGTCTCTAGATTTCACTGTTCAGACTGTTTCAGTTACTGGTCAAGTCTCAAGAAATAGTATACTACCTCACAAAACATCATATTCTTCTCTAACAATAGGCACGAGCTTCATCTGACCTGGGAACCTATAACTTCTATTTCTAATTAATTCTTGAAGAATGTTCTAGTAAGTAAGGATTTGTGATTAATTATTTATCCCTTTAGGAAGGCATTTTTTTCTTCTTGTATAGTAATACATTGGTATATGACACTTAACGTTATTTTGGCCTTTATTTTTCTGGAGCATTAAATGGCATTTGTAATGGCAGTTAAATCTGGTTGCTAAAGAACAGGTAGCTACTTTTTTAAACACATGCTATGAACAAGATCACCTAGATTAAAGCCTATCAGGACAGTTACTTTCCCACATCTGTATGTGTAGTTTAAGGTAAAATAGTTTAATGTTTTAATAATATTTTAATTTCATCCTGAAATAATCTGCTTTTCATAGATATGAATGGCACAATTTATGTAATAATTTTACCACAAATCCATAACTGCTATGGTCACATTCCAAATACTAAGTTACAGCCAATGTTACTTAAGGATTACATTGCAATAACTGACATGGGCTATTTCCTACCTTTATAGATTGGTCACTCCAACAACAAACGAGTTTCAGTAATGAAATTCTCCCAAAGTCTGAGCAATGATATCTACTTTTACCTGGAAAACACATACATAATTTATAAACTGACAATATGCATAGAAATACAGAAAAGAAAGAGGTATTTAACATTTTAAATTTTTTACTTCAGCAATGTACCTGAAAAAATTGAAGAAGTGATACTGCATTAGATGAAAGAATATTCTAAGAAACAAGCACAAAGTTTGGGGGTTTTCATTGTGTTTTGGTTTTGTTTGTTTGTTTTTTTAAACAGAGGTCTGATGTCCCACAGTGTATGCTTTCATCATAATTTTCTAAAGATACTAAGAATACGTTTTGGATCTGGACTACTTAATCACAGATTTTACTATGCAAATGCTAATACTATTTGAATATGTGCTTCTTTAAGATAATAGTCCAGTCAATGCAAAAATACATTTGATAATGTTTTGTATAGTTACAGTTTGACCTGATTTACTTTCTGCTACAGGTCAACAATAATGGTGTATAGTCAAGATGCCACACAACCAGTGGCTCACCCGTTCTGCTTGCAGTTAATAAAGATGTTACATTTATAGTTTTGCACATGGGTTTTATTACTGCCTACCTTGATTTTTCAGGCTATTTTCAAAGCAATTTTGAATTGGGACCTGTACTGCTTTAGTCCACTTCTTCCTCATTTGGACTTCAACAGACAAAGGTGATACCTCAGTACTTTACTACAAGGTTTGTTGCCCTATACATATGTTGGGTCAATTAGTTGTACAATCCTTTGAATCTACTCAAGATTCTCTGTCAGTACCATACAACGTCTTGAAAAAAGGCAACTGAATTCTATGTAGCAATTTAAATGTTTCAGTAATGTCAAAGTTCACAAGTAGCCTGACCACACAATGTATAGTCACTTATTTGTGTTGGATTCCTGCAGCAATGAATGAAGTTTGAAAAAAAATCACATAAGTACCTGCATATTGTAAATTGTATTGCCATTCAGCAAATGACTGTATAAATGTAATTATGTCAATAGTATAATACAGAAATGTATGTACAAGCATAGGTATAATAAAAAAAATAAGAAGGAAAGAGTTAAAAAGAAAATTATAGCATTTAATAGCATTTTACAGAAAGATGGAGTATGAGTAAATATTTTCTACTTTATCTCTGACACCTGACATAGCATGTACAATAAAATATATAAAGGCTAAATGCAAAAAAATAACAAAAGCTAATATCGCTGCTCCTCCATGTACTTACTGCTTAATAACTCTCCATAAAAACTGGCATATGTAGGTGTTACTGCTTCTGTATTTTGCCATCTGTCACATACAGATTCTGATTTCTGTGGACTAACAGAATATGAAACTATTAAGCAAAACCTGAACATACATTAAACAGAATTTCAGCATTTTTTCTCACAATAACTTTAATAATTATTTATGGGAGATGCATTTCAAACTCAGAATGTGCATTTCTGGGAAAAAATGTTTGATTCTGGTATGATAACTAACTTCAATTACATAATGTCTTTCCAGCTGAGTACTGCATGACAACCATTAAAGGAATTAACTATTAAGGGAATTAATGTGCAAGCTGGAATCCTGGAAACAACCTTTCATGAAGGGCTTGTGTTGAATACGGACCAGTAGACAATGTGATTAGCAGCAAAAGTAACTGAGAAATGTGTGTTTGTCCTGTAGGATGGTGCATGTCTCTTGAGATACACTGAATGCCTACAGCTTTGTGGAAGATACACAGATATTTCCAGCATCAGGGTAAGTATTTTTTGTCCCCCTTTTTGCTTTTGGACCACCAACACTGAAGTTAATTGTCCCTAAAATGATAAATACAGACCAGCCTAGGTCTGCTGAACAACAAAAGTCTGTGGACAATATCCATTGCCTAATAGTATAATCTATTTGGCTTGGTCAAATAATGTTGAGTATGCTATTTTTCCTTTAATGTTGAAAAAGCATTTAGTCAATAAATTTGTTTTGATTAACATAAATGTTATTTGGGATGGTTCTCACAACATAAGGGCTGTGGCATTCATTCCCAGTAGCTGCCATTATTACTGGGAGCGTTGTACTTCAGATAGTGTAACTAGGACAGACTGTTCTCTCATGTTTTATTTATCTGTGAAGCCAAAGGTTTCACGGTAAAGGAAGTATATTGCTTACAGAGATTGAAGGTTAAAACAGCATAAATGTGCTTAATGAACATTTCACAATGTGCCTGAAGAGATTTCATTAATCTATTTAAAGGGCAAGGAAGTATGATATCTGGATACAGCTGGATATTACAGATTCTGGTTCTGTCGAAAAAATTTCTTGCATTAGTTCTTACCTGCTAAATAGGAAAATATAAAGATACTTGGTTGCATCCTGATCTCCTTTCATTCAAAGAACATCCTCTTAAAAAAGCTTTAGACAAAGAATGTAAACTCCATATTTAATGCAAAAGTCCATGATTAAGAAAAGTGGTTATTTCACATAGTGAAAAATGTGAAATAACCACTTTTCTTTTTAACCACTATCAAGAGAAAAGACTCATAATGAAAAGGTTCTTACCTTTCAATTGCATCTGTAACTCCTGAAGGTATGTTAATTATTCTGTTAATTAAAATTATTCTGTTAAGTAAGAAGAATATTGTTTCCAATCCCTTTGTTCCATGAACATTATTCTCAGGTACATCCTTCTTTCCAGTTTGCCCTTCAGTTGCAGCAAGATACTTGTTTGATAAGTCAAGCACTCTTTTTGAAAACAAATTGATTACTGCGTGTTCTTCTAGCACAACACAATCAGTACATTTCCATCCTGGCAACATAAGTGATAGGTGGTTTTCATTCGACAGAAGTCCAAAAGAAAGAGGATGCTGAAGCCTCAAGATATCTAAGTGTCTAACACAAAGACTGTCTATTTCTTTATCTACACCCCACGGTAAGAGACATGACAAAAACAGTTTAGCTGTATCGGTGGTAATGCTCACATCAATGTTTCCCGATATCTGCATTTTAATCTTTCTTGAACTCTTCATTTTTTTCTGTCTTTTCATGCCACCCCTTTCTTCCAAAGGCTTAACTATATTCTTATCCCTGCAGACCTGGTTTGAACAAACACTATCTACTTGCCCATCCACTGGAGATAAAAAGCCAGCAGTTCTATTTCGTTTTAATGTCAGTGCTTTTTTCTCAGAAGTACTTTTGTCTCTTTCTAGCGTGTCGTAGTTGTGGAATGACTTTGATGACTTTAATCCATTGAGTTGAGATGACAGCAGAAGTTCCTCAAATTTTTCCAGGTCAAATAAGAGAATATGAAAGTTTGCATTGTTCCATTTTGTCTTAAGTGGCAAAATAGTAAAGGGTTGTTGGATGCAGCTGGTATCAGTTAACTGAAAGAAAGTAATGTGTCCAAACATAAATACACAGTATTTTGTAATTTTCAAGATATTAGTATAGAATTGCATATGGAATAGACCAAATCTATTAATTTAAGTTCAACCTAATTACATTCATTCATTAAGTAAAAAGGATTTTCTTCTAAGTAGCTTAAGATACACAAAGACATATACATGTAAATACTATAATGCATGCTCCCTAACTTCTTCAGTCATACAGCCATGCTGCAAATTGCATGTATCTTTGTATGCAGATTAGATACTCTGCATACTTTGCATGCAGATTAGATTATAAATAGAACCTATGGAAAGAAGGAAAGAGCAAAAATTAAGAAAAATGTTCATATAGAGTCATGTGAAGGGAGGATATATGCAGACAGGAATAAGATCCTAAGAATGAACAAGTCAAGAGGGGAAAATTCCAAAATCTGTACTGTAGCACTTGGGATATTCCTATATATGGAGAACATTCTATATTTGCTTTTACCCCACTCCCATGAATACTTCAGGAGAGATGCTCTGTCTTGGGCTTCTGAATCAGCTAATTTCTGAGAGTCATTAAGGAAAGGAACCCCAACAAGTTACCTCAGATTCCAATCAAGATCCACTTACAAGAATGGATTTCCTGCCTTACACATCTGCAAATTAACAAAAGTATTTCACATTTCTGCTGCCCTTTTCCCCTAACAACTTTCTGTGCCTGTATATTGCCAGCACGACAAAAAAAAATTATGACAGAGGTTTTTCAGCTTTAGAAAGCAGAAAAAAACTTAACTAGTTGGGCACAGTAGAATATCAGCCTCTCTTGCTGCTTCCTTACTTCTTTTTTTTTAATTATTATTATAAAAGGACTGAAA
>JANHGN010007664.1:0-20366 GCA_024605025.1 Megaceryle maxima | reverse complement strand
GACCCCTGGAGGGGTTTCCAAGCCCCCCGTGGAGCTGTGGTGCTGAGGGCCCTGGGTCAGTGGTGCCCTGGCAGTGCCAGGGGAGCAGGTGGACTCTGTGAGCTCAAAGGGCTCTGCCAACCAGAACGATTCTGTGTTTCTGTTGGGATGTTACTAAGCATTGGTGCCACCTCACGGAGGAGGAAATGAGCTCTGAGATGTTAATTATCTGCCTGAAGTCTAGTAGCAGAGTGGCGTTTTTTTCACTCCTTGCTTCCTCAGAAGGATATCTCCTTGGTGTTGTGCTGTGAGGATTGCTGCAGGAATGAACCGCGCGTGGAGATACAAAGGTCGCTGTTGGCTGGGGCAGGGGATGAGGTGACTCGTGTCGCGTAAAGACTGGGTGAAACTGGGAGACTGGAAGAGTGGAGGATTTAATTTGATCCGCTTGAAGCATCTTCTTGCGCTGCCGGCTTTGTCGGAGGCAGGGAGGAGGAGCACCTGGCTGACAGCTGACCGTGGTCCGACTGGGAATTGCCTTGCAGCCTCCTCCTGTCCGAAAGGCAGAGGGGACTGCAGCAGCTCGCTGGGGCCAGAGGTGCTCTCCTCAGTCGCTGTGAGTGCCGCGCTCGTCTCCCGGTGAAAGGCTTCCCGTGACTCCCCCGAGCGCCAGGCCAAGCTGGGCGGAGGTGCGATAGCGATGAGCTTGTCCGAGGGGCTGTCGGGGGCAGCTCACGAGGAGGCCCCTAGAACAGGGCCGAGTGTCGGCCCGGCAGCTCAGTAGGGTGACGAGTGGGTGCCGTCAGCACGGCGCGTGTTCTGTTGGCGTGCCTGAGGGTAGAGCGGTGCCCGTGGGGGGGAGAGGTCAGTGTGCTCTGCGACACGTAGATTTTTTCCCCAGTGGGTTTTTCCTTTCCTCCCTTTCTGTCACCTCAGCTGAAGGTTTTGGGAAGCTGAACAGGATCTGGGAGCTTTGTGAACCCGGCTGGACAAAAGGCTCTGCACTGGTTGTGTTTTCCCTGTTGTTCTTCAGAACTCTCTTTGACAGTTAAAGGCTCTTGGCTGTTCGATGCCCCTCTTGCCCTTCTCTGCTGAAGAGAACCAGGGTGACATCCCATCATCTCATTCGGCTCATATCCTACTCCCCTGTCCTCCCTTGGAGCCAATGCTGTGTTTTGCTCTTTGATTTGTATGTGAATTATGAAACTAGGACCTGAACCAGCCCCGATACAGACCCAGCTGCTCACACGTGGCTTGAAATTGCCGCTGCTCAGAGTTTTGCTCAAGTGAGCAGCCAGCAGCCAATGCTTGCCCATTACCTGGGTGGGGGTGTCCTGGGGGCAAAAGGCCCAGCCGTGGGCCCTCTGGGTGATGCTTGTTGGTGAAGGGCCACAGGGAAAAGGCCTCTTCTCAGCTTCTGTTTTCCCCTTCCCTTAAGTGAAGGTTGGCATCCGGGCTCTGGCCGTGGGGCTCTGGGGAGCAGAGGCGTGTGCGCGGCGGGGGCACAAACGCACGTTGCAGGGTCTCCTGGCACCGGGTGGGGATTCGGCTGGGGGGCTGCCCCGCTTTGGCAGAGAGGTTCAGAGCCCTCTGCGAGCGCGCAGGAACCGTTCGAGTCCTTTCTAAATGAGATGAACCAGAGAAACTGTCTCCGAAGATCAAGGCTCGTGGTGGTGATGCAGAAGTGCCTTCTGGGAAGGGTTTGCGGGCGACCTCCTGTTCTCGCTGCTGCTCCCAGGACAAGAAATACCATAGCATGGCTGCAGGGAAGGCTCGAGTTAATTCCTTCTTACGGTGAAGAGCTCCCTGCACAAGCCAACGACAGGAGTAGACTTCCAAAACCTTGTGAGAGGGACCCCCCGACTTGGGACCATTGCTGTCACGCTGAGAGGCCGGGCGTGCAGAGCCGTGTGGCGATGGGCGAGCGGCTGGCGGGGCGGTGAGTGCAGCTGGGCCTGCAGCACCGGGGAAGAGAGAAGCTGTTTTCTTTTCTGAGAGGCAGAGGTTGGTTTTCCCTCAACAGCCTTTTGGCTTTCCCTCGGCAGGCGCTTTGCGTGCGGTGGGTCAGCTCGGTGTGAGCAGTGCTTCTCACGGGGCGCTGTGACTGGGGGGACAGGGCAGGGGGGTGGTTGTGCTCCTGTGGTTCCTTCTCTCACTGGGGTCCTATTCTGTGAAAGGGCCTCTTGCAAGTGTGTGTCTGTGTGGAGTAAAATAATAACGCTTAGTCAATCCAAATTATTTTTGTCTGCGTGGGTTTTTCTTGCTCTGAGGTTGTGTGTGTTTGTCACACTGCTTGTTGCTTCACTGTAGGATTTCCTGGCACTTCAGGTGCGAGGCTCTTGGCTGAGAGAGAGATGTTTGGGGTTTTTTGGTGCGTGTGTTTAGAAACGTAAATAATCGTTAAAGGCCGTGGAGATGACACCTCCTGTCTGCTGGAAGTCCAGGGGCTTCTGTGACAGAACTAAAGCAGAGCTCCCTCCTGCAGGCTTGGACCTCGTGTAGGAGGTAACCTGGCTTGGAGGCAGCTCCCGAATGTTTTGATTGTCTGGCCAGGCCCAGGAGCTGTGCAGATGTTTTGGCATGTGCTGAGCTGCTGCCTTTGTTGGGGGAAGATGAAGCACATCTGTCAATACGGAAGCAAAGAGACTGACAGGAAAGGCCCCTGGCTGCAGCCCTTGCAGGCTCTGCCGGGCTTGGAATCTGCACGGGGCATTTCCTCCCAGTTTCACTCCCCAGGCTCCCCCACCTCTTGCATAGCAGCCTTGCCATTTCTTGCTCTCACATGTTTTTTTTCTGGCAAGGCTTCTCCACGGTCCCCCTCTTGTCTCCCTGCTGCCTGGTGCTGCTTGAGTCACCGTCCTCTGTGTGCAGAGAGCCCAATTTCTGCCAAAGGTGCCCTCAGAAATGACAGCCTCCCCCTTCCAGGCGGTGCTGTTGGCAGTGCCAGTGCCCGGGGGCTGTGTCTGCACCCAGAGCAGGAGCTCGGTCCGGTCTGAGCCCATCTCACTTGCTCAGTCTGTTCCCTTTTCCCTTCCATATCTGCGTCCACCCCTGGCTGCAGAGCTCCAGCAGGACCCTGGGAGGTCACAGAGAGTGACACTTCAGCCCTGCTGAGGGTGTGGCAGGGGGAGGCAGGGGTTGGGTTTGTTATCCCTGCATCCTTGGCTTGAGAGCTGTCCCAGACCAGCCAGGCTCTGTGTGGTTTCCGGGGGGCCGTATGCTCAGGGAGCTGAGGAGAAGGGGCCGCAGCTTAGTGCTAAAATGAGATTACAGCAGAGCTGATGCTCTAATCCAGCCAAGCTGCTGCTCTCTAATACTCTTCAAAGCTCGATTTTCATTTCACAGCCTTTCTGCTCGTGCTCGAGCTGCTCTGGGTTACCCGAGGTGATGGCAGGGACTGGGGAAGCCGCAAAGTCCATTAAAGGTTTGCTGCTGGTGTGTGTTGGATACCCCCTGGTGAACCTTCCAGCCTGAGCCAGCTCCCTGCTCCCTGGAGAAGGGGTGACAGCTTCTTGTGTCGTGTTTCCGAGCTGTGTCGTGTCCCGGGGGGGTGAGGGAAGACGACTGGACTGGGAGGGAGCAGCGGTGTGGCCGTGCCATGGACGCGGCGAGCGGTTAGTTCGGTGTCAGCCCCTGCCCCGCGCTGGCTGCGGGTGTAGCAGCCTGAGCAGCTACAGGCAGAACCCGGGCGAGCGGAGTGGACAGGAATCCAGGGCTGCTCCCCTCTTCTCTAACCAGCCCTGGCATTTTCTGCCACGGGGGTGGTAGACGGGGGCGTAGAGGAATCAGCTGACAGTGAACCTGTCACAGATAAGAAATGCGTTTTTCCTGTGGTTGAGCAAAGCCAACGTTCTTCTAATTGCGGACGAAGACACGCGGGGGTGGAACGTGACTCGATGGGAGTCACGGAGTGAAGTCAAGAACAGCTTTTCTGAATGGAATCTGTGTTTAATCGCCCGAGTGCACGGCCTTGCTGACGTCGGGGCCGGGCGCTCCCGCTCTGGTTGCCCGTCTCTGGTGTTGTTCCCGTGGTTTTGGTGTATTTTAATGTTTCTGCTCCTCCCTGCAGGAAAGGCTGAGGTACACGCTGGGCTTGCTGTTGTTGCTGCACGGTACAGACGCTTTCTATGTCCCCGGCGTGGCTCCTATCAACTTCCACCGCAATGACCCTGTAGAAATAAAGGTAGGATCTGCTCAGATGGGGCAGTTGCTTTGGTTGCTTTGGGTTTTCTTGTGTTTTGGTGGGTTTTTTTTCTTTATATCATAGTAGCTAAATGGGACTAGAAAGTCAGATTTGGGGATCCTGTTGCTGAAATTTGGGGGACAGGTATTTTCTCTTTTTCACAACGTTCATGTAGGGCAATGGGGATAAGCAGCCCTTGAGTGGGCACTGGTCATCTTACCCTGCAGTTCCCAGCACCATTCTCTTTCTTGCTTCTGATGTTTTCTACCAAATCCCTTCAGCAGTTACACCAAAGCCACCAAGAAGTTGCTGTGTTTGGGAAAAGAGCCCTGGTCCCACTGGAGCTTCCAAATGAGCGTCATCAGAGATTTTTCTCCAGCACTGTACTGACTCTCAGAGCGTGTACAGAGGGTGGGCCTTTAGGTAGAAGTGGTTTGGATCAGACCCTTTCAATTTTCTCATGTTACATCCCTGGAGGTGTTCAGAAAACATCTAGATGTGGCACTGCAGGACACGGCTTAGGTCATGATAATGTTCAGTAGATGGCTGGGCTGGATGATCTTTAAGGTCATTCCCAACCTTGGTGATTCTATGATTCTCTTCTACCCATTTTGCTCATGTTGTGTCTTCATGTCAAGTGAAATCCAGGATAAGCCCTTTCCAAGTGCTGACGTTTGCCCTTGAGCGTTGCAGATCGTACAGCCCAGGCCCACTGGAGAGCTGTTCCTGTGCCGTGCTGGGAGTGAATGATGGAGCCGCTTCCCCCGAGCAGGAGGAAGCCTGGCTTGGTTTCCAGGCATCAGCAATTTATAGCCCATTTCATTTATTTTTCTAAAGCTGTGGCCTCTATCTCAGCAAAATCCAGCACCCCTGGGGATGCTGAGGTTGGCTGCTCCCCCGTGAAGCAATACACAATGTTCTCTTTGGCCCCTGTGAAGCGATAGGCGCTTTTCTCTTTGGCCCCAGGCTGCCAGATGTGGGCTATTTTTAAGCAAATGAGACTTGCCTGTGGCTACAGTAAAGCTTCCCAGAAGAAGGGGTTATGGGAATGGCTGCTGTTGGGGGGATTTCAGCAGCCAAATGCTTCCCCAGGTGATAAGGCAACTCGACGCCTTTGCCAAGAACTGCTCCTGGCTGCCTTACAAAACACTTCTGCTGTGGGGAGCAGCTGTGGCCTTGGCTGTCGCGGTCTCTCTGCACTTCCCTGGTGCCGTGGGCTTTGTGGGAGCTCTGCAGAAACGCTTGGGGTTTGTCACCATCCCTTGTCTTCCCAATCCGATGGCTCTGGCTTTCCTCAGAGAGATAAAAAATTGCTGAAGTTTTCATATCGCTGGAGGCCAGACCTCCGAGTCTTTTTTTGGAGGAAATAACTGCGGTTTTGTCTGAAATGTGGCTCTGGGATCTCTTTCACGCTCTTTGTTATTTCTCAGAACATCAGCGAGTTGCAGTTGGTGAAACTAATCCACCACTCTGCTTTCTTCAGGTGTCTCTCTGAGTGAATTGCTACTAAATCATAACGTAGGGAGCGCACAGCCAGGAGCCGTGTGAAATGGAAGAAGCTGGAACTCTCCCAGGAATGTCTGTCTCATTTTCTTACAGCTTCCAAAAATGAGCTTTATGGGAGGTGTTTTGTAGTAAACTTCAGCTCCTGGCTTGTGTTGTGAGGGTAGGAAACTACCTGGGTTCTTCCGCGGGGCTAATCCTTCCGTTGTCCTCAGGCTGTGAAGCTCACCAGCTCGCGAACCCAGCTGCCGTACGAGTACTACTCGCTGCCCTTCTGCCACCCCACCAAGATCACCTACAAGGCTGAGAACCTCGGTAGGTGCCTGTTGGACGCGTGCTCCCCGGCGGTGGGCGGGCTGCGCGAGGCTGGGCAGTGAGGGCAACCGCAAGTGTCGTCCCTAGTGAAGTGTTTGTGGAGTATCTGCTTCCTCTCCTGTGCTGCGTGCTGGCTGTTTGCAAGCTGTGTGGAAAGAAGAAAGCCCGTGTGTGGAAAGAGGAAACACCTTTTCTGAAGGAGGACCTTTCACACCTTTAGGAAACACCTTTCCTGATGCCCAGCGGTCTTCAACCCGCCTTTATTTTCCTGTTTTCCAGGTGAGGTCCTTCGGGGGGACCGAATTGTAAATACGCCTTTCCAGGTTTCCATGAACGTGGAGAAGAAATGTGAAGTCCTGTGCAACGTCCCCAATAAGCCCGTCACCCTGACGGTGGAGCAGAGCAAGCTGATCGCCGAGCGGATCAGGGAAGATTACTACGTCCATCTGTGAGTCGTCCCCTCGAGCGTGGGGTTGTGTCGGGGGAGGATTCGGTGTGGTGGACAAATTTGATCTGAAATCTGTGTTTTCAGCATTGCTGATAACCTCCCTGTGGCGACACGGCTGGAGTTTTATTCCAATCGTGAGGAAGAGGAGAAGAAGAAGGAGAAGGACGTGCAGTTTGAGCATGGATACAGGCTCGGCTTTATGGACGGGAACAAGGTAGAGAATCCAGACGCTGTCTGAGGAGTGCCTGCAGGAGCTCTGCGTGTCTGTCGGAGGGTGTGACAAGTCCACCAGAGAGCATCACGGTTGGGGATGCACCAAAAGGTTTTGTAGAGTGGAAATACGAGAGAGGGGCCTTGTGGGAGAAGGGGGCGGGTGCTGGGCTGCTGGTGTGACAGCCAGGAGTCCGAGCTCTGCCTTCTGTGTGACGTTGGACACCCTCGTGCTGTGGTTTCCCCTCAGCAGAACACAGGCAGTGGACCCCAAAGGCTGGCTGAAGTTTGGTGGTCTTGGAGAAGCTTGTGTTAAAAAAATACGTGTTTATTGGAGGAAAAGCTCCTTACACCTGCAAATGGAAACTGAATGTGTGTGATCCTGCAGAGGTTTTCTGTGACTGCCCCGAGATGAGCTGTTTGACTTCCCAGCCGTAGCACACTCAAGTGGTCAGCTGCACGTGCAGCTCCGCTCGCTTGAGCGTCACTTCTTAGCGCTGACTGGAGCTACTGGGATGGCTTGGGCATGTAATGGGTGATGTAAGAGACTTTAGACAGCGGGGTCTTGGGGCAGCCCGGGCCTCCCTGGTCTGGGTAATGTTTGCCTGCCTGGTAGAAAGAGCAGGCAGGAAACTCAGGGTTGTAGCTACCGAGGTCTGTCCGACCTAACTGTGGTGATTCCGCTACCGCGTGGGTGAGATGGGAGAGATGATGATATTTTCCAGGCCAGAAATAGACCCAAATGTTGTCCTGTATGCCTGGAGTGGTTGGGGCGTTGCCTTTTCAACACCTCTGTTCTCTCCTTTTGTTCTTTTAGCCTCGGAAAACATCACCTTGATCTTGCTCTGTTGGCACAACGCATCTGGAGCCTTTACTTTTCTGCCCTGAAGCTCCTTTCTGCAGTCGTTGCTTCTAAACTTGGCCTGTCCCTCCCTTGGGGTGCTAACGTTTTATTTAATGTCAATCTGTTTTAGTTCTACCTGCACAACCACCTCTCCTTCATCCTTTACTACCACAGAGAGGATGTGGAAGAGAGCCAGGAGCCCACCTACAGGGTCGTGCGCTTTGAAGTGATTCCCCAAAGCATTAAACTAGAAGGTGAGAGACTTGGGGAGGGGGGCAAAGGAGAAGCTGCTCTTGGAGGGCCAGGAGCTGAACACCAGTGCTGTATCAGGGTGCCGGTTGTTGCTTCCGTTATATTCTCGGGGCACAGAAAGTGGGAGAGTCTGAGTTACGAGAACAATAAACCCTTTTGTTGTTGAGGAAGTACAAAAATAGAGCGAGATGCTTGAAACACAATCCATGGAAAATTGATTGATATAAAAAGATCTGAGTGTGGGAGCAGGGTTTTTTGGCACAGTGTCATCCAGTGCGAAGCCTCTGGGGCATCCAGCTCTTGTTGTGGCCCAGCTCTCCCCGCTGGGACCCTACCTGCTAGAGCAGGGCACCCACGGAATGTTTGGAACTGTTCTAGGGGGACTGAACATTAAAAATAATGGTTAGGGGGAAAACACTCCTACCTGAGCGAGCCCAGCGTGGACAGGGTGTCTCGAAGGGACGCTGCTCGTCGTGTGTTGTCCTGTGCACCTCTCCTCTGGCCGCAGCAGGCTCCGTGGGAGGGGGCTTGTTTCTCAGCGTGTCCTGGGGATTTGTTCATGAGCCTGAGAGCCTCTGGCTTTTATCCTTCCCGTGAAGAAAAGCCCTGTGTTAATATCCCCAAAGTTCACGGATGGTGCTCGGCTCCTGAGGGGAAAAAGAGCTTTGCAAACAGCAGAGCAGGTGAGAAAGGAACGAGGGCTTCCCCTGCACTGTTTGGAGTAACCGCAGCCTTGTGTTCCCTGCAGACTTGAAGGCTGATGAGAAGAGCATGTGCACCCTGCCAGAAGCTACGGGCTCTGCCCCTCAGGAGATAGATCCTTCCAAAGAGAACCAGTTGCTCTTCACCTACTCTGTCCACTGGGAGGTGAGGGATGTGGGAAGCTGGCAGGCAGCTCGCTGCCCCTGCCTGGCTGGCAGCAGCTGCTCCACGTTCCTGTTGCAGAGGGATTGTGGAAGACATTGGGAAGGTGCTGGAATGAGAGGAACTTTCCCATTCTTTCAGGAAAGTGACATTAAATGGGCCTCCCGCTGGGACACCTACCTGACCATGAGTGACGTGCAGATTCACTGGTTTTCCATCATTAACTCGGTCGTGGTCGTCTTCTTCCTTTCAGGTGAGCGAGATGGGCAGGGTGGAGGTGGCTTCACTGGTAACCCCAGAGCACTGTCTTTAAGCCTCAGCTGGAGGTGGCTCCAGGAAGACGTGGCCATGTCTGAACCTGATCAGGAGGGGCAGGAAACGAACACGAGAACCCAAAACCTCTCAGTTCAGTTCTGGCAGCGCCTTGTGGTGTCAGGCAGTTCCCTGCTTCTGCTCTCTGACTGGGGGAGCTGAGGGAATGGAATGGGGTTAACACGCATCTGGTGTGTCCATATTTAAGGAAAAAAATATCTCCAGGAAAGCCAGTGTGGCCCATTCCTGCTGGAATACGGCCGACCCCTCTCCCGGGGTTGTGTTTCTGTCTTTGCCGAGGGCTGGGGGAGGTGGCTCATGACCTGGGACCTCCTCTCCCAGCCAGCACTGGGTGCTGGGGGAAGCTGCATGGTAGCACAGCCATGCAGGAGCCTCCCAGCTGAACTCTGTGCTTGTTTTCAGGCATTCTCAGCATGATCATCATCCGGACTCTCCGGAAGGACATCGCCAACTACAACAAGGAAGATGACATCGTATGTGTTTGTTCCTGGGGATGGGAAGCGCAGATGAGGAGGGACCTGGTTTGAAGATTTTGATGTAGCGTCTCTTCCCTTGCCCCTGCTTTGCATTGAGCCCCAGGGACGGGAGGGGCAGTTCTGTCACATGCTGTCACGACACCTTTGTCCCTCTCTGCACGATGGCAGATTACCAGTCCTGATGTCTTCAGAGCTAAGTAATGGCTGCAGGTGGCTCCCTAAACGTGAGCCCTGGCACTGGCAGTTCAGGTCTGAACCGTTTCAAGCTCAAAGGGAAAGACATTTGTTAACTAGAGTGATAAAATTCTGTAGAAGAACCTGATACAGGGAGATGAATCCCTGAGGTTGGCTGTGGTAGGCCCTTAATTTTCACCGTATCTAAATAACCTTCTTTTCCTGTTGCTACAGGAAGATACCATGGAGGAATCTGGTTGGAAACTTGTGCATGGAGATGTCTTCAGGCCTCCACAGTATCCTATGATCCTCAGCTCTCTCCTGGGTTCGGGAATTCAGCTCTTCTGTATGATCCTGATTGTCATCTGTAAGTGGCACGCGTTGCACGGGGTGGCTGTAGGAAGAGGGACGACACTCAGGGGCATTCGTAGCTCTCGTTGACTTCGACCTGTGCTCACCTTAGCTTGAGTGAGATCTCATAAGGTTGCTCCCTGTTGTGGGGCTGATCAGGTCCCTTCCAACCCCCACCATGCTGGGATTCTGTGATAGGAGCCCTGGGTGACAGTGGGCTGAGAGACTCCTGCATGTGTCTGCCTGCCCTTCTGAGCTGCAGCTGCTCAGATCTCGGGGGCTGCTGAGGCAGAAGTGTCGTCTGTAGCTTGAGATCAAAGCTGCAGCTTCCTCTCTCTGGCCGCTGCTGGAGGCTGTGGATGTTTGCTGGTCTGAAGGCAGCGAGGTCTGTGCAGAAGGTGGATTCCAGGCAGGGACAGGCCCCTGCTCTCCAGATGTTGGCTATGCACGTACATCAGAGCTGCTGTGCTTTGTCCTCTTCCCTCCGCAGTTGTTGCTATGCTGGGGATGCTGTCGCCTTCCAGCCGGGGTGCGCTGATGACCACCGCCTGCTTCCTCTTCATGTTCATGGGGTAGGTGCTCCCACTGCTCTCCACAGTGCCACTGTCCTACCCGCCCCCCCTCACCCTCTCCACAGCACTGCAAGCTCATTTTATTTGTCTTGGCTTGTTTCTGTCCAGGGTTTTTGGTGGTTTCTTTGCTGGCCGCTTATACCGGACTCTGAAAGGACATCGATGGAAGAAGGGAGCCTTTTGTGTGAGTCTGGCGGTGGTTTGTGCTCTTCATCCAGGTTTGCTGATGGCGAGATGGGTGGACACGCTCCACGTGTGTTTGTGGGTAGCTGGGCACAGCCTGGCTGGGCTGCAGAGCTCGGTGTGGGTCGAGTCCTTGTAGCTTCACGTGAAAGGGTGAACACCAGAGCCTGTCCTGTAGGAAAGCGAGAGGGTTGTCCAAGATCCTCCCGCAGCCCCTCTGTGGTGTGTTAGTGCTGCAGCAAAAGGGATGTTCCCTCCACGTGTGCCTGGTCCCAGCACTGGGCTCATTGAAGAGAACCATCCTCCCGATGAGTCACGCGTGTTCTCCTGACCTGTGCTTGCTCTTGCAGACAGCCACCCTGTACCCGGGGGTCGTCTTCGGGATCTGCTTCGTCCTGAACTGTTTCATCTGGGGGAAACACTCCTCTGGAGCGGTAGGTACCACGCTCAGCCAGGGGCGGGCAGGAGGGTGGCCGGGCTGCCAGGGACTTGCTCGGTGTCACAGCACCTTTCTCAGCACGGGCGTCAGCGCTGGGCTTGACTGGTGCCGTCGGCCTCTGGGGCGGATGAGCCGCCAGCCTCACCTCTGTGACTCTTGGTGTCATTCCAGGTGCCTTTCCCTACCATGGTGGCCTTGCTCTGCATGTGGTTTGGGATCTCCTTGCCCTTGGTCTACCTGGGCTACTACTTCGGGTTTCGCAAGCAGCCGTATGACAATCCCGTGCGGACAAATCAGATCCCCAGGCAGATCCCGGAGCAGAGGTGGTATATGAACAAATTTGTCGGGTGAGTGTCTGGGAAGTGCAGTGAGTTAACCCCGCCCCCTTGGTCTCCTTGGGTCCCTGAATGTCACCTTCTGCTGGTCTCTGGACACAGGCAGGTGAGGTTCCTTGAGTAATCGTAGAATCACAGACTGGTTTGGGTTGGAAGGGACCTTAAAGATCATTTCGTTCCACCCCCCTGCCATGGCAGGGACACCTCCTACTTTGAGCAGGTTGCTCAGGTCCCATCCAACCTGGATTTGAGCACATCCAGCGATGGAGCATCCACAGCTTCCCTGGGCTGTCAGAAAGTCTTGGCCATGTAGCTGTGGTGTGACTGGTGTATGAAAGTGGCACATGCCCCACAGCGGGGACAGCTGCACCAGTCACCGTGTGATGTTTACTCCAGTAATGTGGAGCTGCCTGCAGAGCTTTTGCTGGGAGCACTCTGTGTGGTTACTGGGGACCTTTAATGGCCAGACGGTTACACTGTGCTGCTTATGACTGTTCTTTCTCGCTCCGTAGGATTCTCATGGCCGGTATTCTGCCTTTTGGAGCTATGTTCATTGAACTCTTCTTCATCTTCAGTGTAAGTGTTTAACCCACCTTGCTCCTGAATGGGATTCCTCTTGTGCCAAAGCTTTTGAAGTGTGTGTGTGAGGGGGTGTTCCCCAAAGCAGTCTCCTGTCCTGTGCTTGCCAAAGGGGTGAAGGTACTTGGAGGGGTCTGTGGCACACTCCATGGTGACCTGAAGGACGGTGGTAAAGATGAAAGCTTCCGGGAACGTTGCGTTGTGTCAAGGAGGGGCCCTGCTCTAAAGGCACTCGCTGTGCTGTTCCAGCTCAACTCCCGTGGACAGGGAGGAATTTGCTGTTCCGTTACCTGGGACATGGAGGGGGGGTCAACAAGCTCCCTCAGAGCTGGCTTTGGGCACCTGATTCCTCTGAGGTAATGTCATGAAGAGCCTTAAATCTGGTTTCATCTGCACGAGCCTGAGGAGCTCCTTGCTTTCCCAGGGGTTAGCTGCTTGTGGGTAGTCACAGTTTGCTGACTGATGACAGGAGGTGGAAACACATTTCTGCTGTGTCTTTGTTTCAGGCGATCTGGGAGAACCAGTTCTATTACCTTTTTGGCTTTCTCTTCCTGGTGTTTATCATCCTGGTGGTGTCGTGCTCCCAGATCAGCATTGTCATGGTGTACTTCCAGCTGTGTGCTGAGGTGAGGTGTCTGCTTTCCTAGTTTGGGCAGCTCAGGGCAAGTGTTCCCAGAAAAGCCCCGGTCATGTTCCTGCTGCTGCTCAGCAGAAACCTCCTGTGGCCCAGCATCATGAGCGTGATGGCTCCTAGTGCTTCTTGGCTTTGGGGAGAATTGAAGCTACTTGATGATTTGTTGGGCTGGGAACTGTGGTTTCATACCAGAAATTCTGCCGGGAGCAGGGTGGTTGGAGCCGACATCTCTTCCCAAAGCAGCTGTTTTACTCCAGCCCCATACCAGTGAATGGCAGGGCCAGAGCTGGGCTGTGTTCCTCGGTGGCAGGTGCCGTGATACGCACCTGGCTTTGCTTCACTCAGCTTTTCACCCTCTTTGTTTGGAAACTCCCGTGTGACAAAACCGGTCCCCAGCCCCAAACTGCCATGTTCTCCCTGTCCCAGTAAGGGCACAGCTCCCCAGACAGCGACCCAGGAACGGGAGCCGTGTGGCATAATGAGGCTTTTCACCCTATCAGGATTACCGCTGGTGGTGGAGGACCTTCCTGGTGTCTGGAGGATCTGCCTTCTACGTGCTGATCTATGCCATCTTCTACTTCGTGAACAAGGTATCGTCACCCCGCTGGGAGAGCGACGCCTTTCTGGAGGAGATGGTTGGGTGTGGGGAAGAGAGCACTGGGACTCCTGGTCCCAGTCTGTGCTGGGGCCAGCCCGAGGCAGCTCGCTGCCCTTCCATGGGGGAGCCAAGGCTGCCAGTGCCCAAGGCCGCAGCTCCACCTCCGAGGGATCTCCCAGCAGCTGGACAGAAGCAGAGCGAGCGGAGGATTTCCTCCCTTGCCGAGGGCACTGCCCGGCCCGGGGAGCCAACTCTTGTTACCTCTCGGCTTCATTTTGCTTGGTTCTCTTCTGTTCTAGTTGGATATCGTGGAGTTCATTCCCTCCTTACTCTACTTCGGCTACACCGCCCTCATGGTCTTGTCCTTCTGGCTCCTCACCGGCACCATTGGCTTCTATGCAGCCTACATGTTTGTGCGGAAGATCTATGCCGCGGTGAAAATAGACTGAAGACGCGGGGAGCCGGCAGAACGCAGACGCCTCTGAATGCCTGTCCTCCCGGAGCGATGGGGACGGCTCCTCCCAGCTCTTGCAAGGAAACAAAATCCAGTGGGAGAGTGACAAGAGAAATAAATAACTCCTCGTTTTGGAATGTAACTTTGGCACAGTGTACATGGATTCTGGGCTACTTCTGGGGGGAAAAGGGGTCTGTAGATACCTTACATTTTAACTTTATTATCCTGTTCCATATTTGAGGGAGTTTTTTAGCAGAGAAATATCCCTCTGTATAAGTAAACCCCCTTTTTTGCTAATTCATCCTTTCTTTTTTTTTTTTTTTTCTTCTTATGTTGATGATGAATGGATTTGAGACAGTAGTGACAGTTGAGACACTTGTGAAAACATTTTCTTCCAACCCCTGGGGTGCTCTAGGATTCAGGGAGACTCTTCCGACAGATACCAGACTGGGTTTCTTTCCTGCCTTTGTGTCTGCGCAGAAGAGGGAGCTTGACTGTGGCAAACTCAAAGGATCCCGAAGGCCTCGCCCGGCCTGAGCCCGGCGCGCTCCGACCGCAGGACTCCTGCCCTTGGCTCGTTTACACTTTGACGGAGGTGCCATTCGGAGCCTGGGAAGTGCAATTGCACCCGGAGAGAGCTTGAGAACTCCAACAACCCTCAGCATCGCTTCTCATCCCGCCAGCCTCGGACAGCATGGGCCGCTCTGGCTGCTCCCCGGCCAGGGCAGAGGGAGGGTGGGGTTCCCTCCCTCCAGGAAGGCGCAGCCGGCTGCGGTGGGACGCAGCGCTCCGCTGGAAGCGACGCGGTTGTGCTGGTGCTAGAACACAGGACTGGAAGGGTGCGCGAGGTAACTGCAGGGGGTTGTTCTGGCGGTAGCTCCTCTCCGGCCCCGTGCCGGGGAAACGGGGCAGGCGTCCTTCCTGGGATCGCGCGGAGCCCCGTGGGGAGTTGGCGCCGCCGCCTTAGTGCCAAGCGATGGGATGCGGTATCGGGGCCCAGGCTGGGGACAGAGGGGGGTGGCCCTGAGGGACTCCCCTGTGGCCAGGCGTGGGGCTGTCTCCCCACCTGCCCTGTGCTCCCGCTGCTCTCGCTGCCCTCGTCCCCTCCTCTGGGATTCTCTACCTCCAGGGAACAGAAAATGCTTATACACCCCATAGCTCTATTTTGTTCTCCACAAAACAGTCCAGGCCCTCCGGGATGCTGATGTGGGCTCTTCTGCAGCGGGCTCTGCTTCTTCCCTGGCTCGATGCCTGAATCAGCCCAGGGGAAGCTCTTCTAAAAAAGGTTAAAAGTTGTGTTTTGTTTTTTAATTTGGGTCACTTACCAGTGAAAAGGTTCCACACAGCAGTGAAGGCTCCCTCCCTCTATCCCTAGACCTGCTGGGCTCAGCCAGGGCTACAGGAGAGAGGGGTTTAGTGAGATCTGTGAAAATTGTGCTTTTTCTTCTTGCTGTAGTAAGGTCTCCAAATGACCGGCTGCCAACCCCGAGCCGTCCCAAGCCCTCCCTGTTACCAGCACTGATCTGCACCCTTGAGGGGTTTGGGGCTGTTTTTTTTGACCCCAATTGCCCTAAGTTTCCACCAGGTCCGCACAAGGACCCGTGTCTCTTCCCGATGGCCTTGCCCCACTCTGGGCACGGGCTCCTTGGGTGGCTCAACCCCTCAGCAACGAGATTTTCCAGCCTTGCCCAACATCTTCATCGGCCGCTCATCATGCCAAAGTCTAATCAGCCAGGAATTGGGGGTGGAAAAAGAGAGCAGGGGATGCGTGAGATGCGTGAGCCATGCTGTGGAGTCCTGCCTCGCTTCTGATTTGAGACCCTCTCTCAGATTTTGGTTGATTTTTTTAGGGTTTGGTTTTTTTTTTTCCTCTCTGAGTTTTCCACCCCTGCCCCAGTGGAGATGCTCAGGCAGCATTGATTTCTCTCTCTTCCCCGAAGTGTTTTCTCTGTATTCTTTGTAATTTTTAATTAATGTATGTATTCTTTGTGTCCTATTGTAAATAAATCTGCCATTGTCCTGTTGTCCTGCTCTCCTGGATTCTCCTAAACCACCTCCTGGGATTCTCTTTTCCTAACACTCGGCCTGTTGGACACGTGTGTGGCCTTTGTCATATGGCTTCACGGGGTTGTTTTGGTTGGAAGGGACCTCTAGGACCATCAAGCCCGAAGCAGAGCTTGGACCACGCTGTGGTTTTCTCTGTGATGTTTTTCTGCTGGTAAGCTGGGCTGAGCAGTAGGTTTCTCCTAGTGTGGCACGTCTTCTCCAGTGTAATTAAAACGCCACCGGTCACGGCACTGAGCTCTCTTTCTCCCTGTACTGCTCCCGTGTGCCCCATGGTAAAGGTGCTCGAGCAGCTTGTCCCTCGTGGGTGAAAGGGGTGGTTTGACTCGTGTGGTGCTGGGACAGCAGCAGGACTGTCGGGGGGGCTGGGAGCAGCGTGTGGACACTTGGTGCGTCAGAGCTGCAGAGGGGCAGGTATGATGAAGAAGGGAGTTGCTGTCCCCTTCCTCTGGAGATGTGTTGGTGTCGTAGAAGCTGGACCTTCATTGTCAGCTTCCAGCTGTGTGTCTTTTCAGCTGGGGTATGTGGCAGAAGAGCTGCTGGCTGAGGGAGGGACTGTGAATTCCCTTCTCTTGTGGTGGTTCGCGCAGCGGAGCGCCGGCCGTGCGCAGCCCAGCTGGTGGTGGGTTACGGGGCTGCTGCTGTAAGGGGCTGCTGAGGGTCCGTGACCCTCGTCAGCTGCTGAGACCAGAGCAGGCACATACTTTAATCAAAGCTTGGAAATCACCAGAGTAGCCCCTTCTACCCTTAGAAAGGCAAAGAAGGGCTTCAGCTCCAGCAGCAGGACAGCTGTGGACACGGGCCAGCTTTAAAGTGAGTCCTGGAAAGAAATTCTGGGGAGAGCAAGAAGCTCTTTGCCCTTTTTCATGGCAAAATGCTGCGCGGCAGCCGGTGGTGGCTCCGGCTGTGAGGTTTGGTTCAGGTTCTGGTGCCTTGGCCCGAGGTGCAGCCCGGGGGAGCGGGATGTGCCGGGGCTGTTGGGGAGCAGAGAGGGGGCTGGACTCAGCTGAAACGCTTCCACATGGGCTGGGGGTGGTTCCAGTGAAGCAGCTCAGCAGAACTTTCTGTCAAACATTCTCTTTGACAGGAGGAAATGGCAGAGGCTGTTGCTACAGCCCCAGCTGGGCACTGGGTTTTATTTTGGGGGTTTATTGGGTCTAATTCTTTGTTTGAAAGAAAATTAAAACTCTCTGTGGATTCAGGTAGGGGACTGGTCCTTTGACTTGCCTTATGATTCTGTCTTTACTTAACCCAACCCCCCCTTTCCCCTCCAAGAGGACACCTGGGACAGGTAATTCAAATGCTTTTAATCGACAACTTCATTATAAAAATCACACTTCCAATTTGAATTTCATTTTGCAGGACAGAGAGCTGATTATAGCGATGAACTGCACCTCTCCTAACGGCACTTCGTATTTTTGCCATTTCAAAACCTTGTTTACATCCCCCAAAACACTCCATCTAAAGAGGTTATTCGCTGTGTGTAAAAGTGCTGGAAAGTTTGGGTTTAGGAAAACAGCTGAGCTCTAACAATGGGAAGCTTCTGGCTTGGGCAGCTGCAGCCGCGGGAGGGGAGGGTGGGTGCTGGGTGTGAGCTGCTGCCTCTCTCCCAGCAGCTCTCAAACCCTTTCCTGTTCTCCGGATGTTTGCTGAGGCCGGGGATGGGAGGCAGTGCCTGTGCCCAGGGCAGTGCCCGTGCCAGGTTGGCCCTGCCCGGAGAGGGGTCTCTTGCCTGCAAAGGCCACTCGGTAGCTTTTCCTCCAGTAGCAGTTTGGGAGCTCAGCTGCTCCACAGGTGACCCCTCAGGGCTTCCACAGGTTCCCTCTGCAGCCCCTCTGGCACCTGCCCCATCGTCAGAGCACCCCAAAGGCCGGTATCTTGAGTCTGCTGTTCAGTGTTCACATTTAAGGAAAATACTGGTACGGATGTTACAAAACAACCTTTATAAAAAATATTTCCTAGATGCTAGAGGGCGGAAAACCCCCCAGAGCAGCCAACGCTGAGGCACTCGGGAGAAGAAACCGAGTTCATGATGGGCTTTTAGCAGGTTACAGACTTTGCCCGCTCCCCGTGCCAGCTCTGCTCGGGCACCGTGTTCTGCTGCACCTCTGAGCAGGGTGCACGGGGCAGTTCTGTCAGCAGAAGTTCCCATGCTCCCTTCAAGGGCAAGATGCTGAGCTGCAGAGGGAAAGGGGCTGCAGAGGCCAGGACAGGGTGTTCCCCCCGGATACTGAACCAGCCAGGCCCTGTGTGCTGAGCGCTGGATGCTGCGGCTGTTCCTGTCCCCGAGATCCCTGGCTCGTCCTGCCTTAGAGCTGGGTACCCCCTTGCGTAGAGCTCAAAGAGAGCCACGGCGCGTGGGATGGGTGGTGAGGAAGAAGCTGAAGGCAGCTGGTGATGGCTGGTTTTTAACAGGATACTTCCCTGCTGCAGATTTTCCCTGAACTGAAAATGAAGAGCTGACCTCAAATAAAAATCAGGATCCAAATTCCCTATTCTCTGTCTTCCGCAAAGCCTTTAACCTCCCTTGTCGCTGTGGTCTCCCAGGATGAAGCTACCTCCATGTCACGAACATTCTCTGGTATTTGCGTGCCGCTGGGAAGGACGCTGTGGACGGAGCTTCGACTGCGAGCGCAGAGCGAGGAAGATGCTTCAGCCCCCTCCTGGGCACGTAAGAAATACATCGTGTGCTTGGTAGGACAGTGAAGCCCATCTCGTGGTGCAGAGCTGCGAGAAGCACAACAGGAGCTGTTTTCTGATCACCAGTTTCCTTTTTGCTCGGCCCATTTCTCCTCTAGAGCACTTTGTTGTCTGTGAAACCACATGGAGATGGTGCCGAGCATGGCGGGAAGTGCCCCAGGAGAAAACTCCCTACCTGGAGCCACAGAATAACGGCTGAAACATGCGGAGGGATTCCTACGGGATCCCAGTTACTCAGCAGAACGAAACGAGCGTGTCCTGGGGCGAGGGGAATAGCTCAGGGCAGCTGAGCACAGCTCGATTGTGCGGCTGGGACGGCAGAGCCTGAGAGGAGCCAATGTCGGGGCCATGGAGGGGAGAGGAAAGGGAAAGAGCAGGGCTGTGAGGAAGCTGTGCAGGGGTTTCTGTGGGCAGCACTCAGCTGCTCCACGAGGGAGGCTCGGAACTGCTGTGGTCTCGTACAGGGAAACGGGCACGGAAAGGGCAGGAGGTGCTGGGGTCGGTGATATGAGTGACAGGACTCTGGGCATCCCAAGTCCTGCTCCAGCAGCCCGGGCTAAACCCAACTGCCACCTCCTACCAGGCAGAGTTGGGCAGGATTGTACCCAGAGCTTCAGATGGTGGTTCCCATTGGAGGATGGGGAAAAATACAAGAAATAAGTTACAAAAAAGAAGCCAATTTTGGATAAAGATGGAAACCTGTAAGGTTTTAATGAAGTGGCTCCGCACTCTTCAGGGGCAGAACAGCTACAGGGCTCGGGCAGGCGATTAACCCAAAGTAGGCACCCGGGGAGGAATTCAGTGACCTTGGTAAGTGGGTTAGAGGAGAAGCAAGCAAGCAAGCGAGAGGAAATGAGGATGCTTCAGGATCCGCAGGAAATCTTCCAAGCGGCTGCTCTTCATCTGTCGTTGAGGAAGGAATGGAAGAACAAAGAGCTGAGCTCCCAACTAAAGCCCTGAAATCCTCGGCCTGGAGGGGAGGATTCCCCCGGAGCGATGCCGTCGCTCTGCAGCGGGGCGGCGGAGCAGGCGCAGCCGCGAGACAGCCCAGCAGGGCCTGCAGAGTGCGGCGGGCGATGGTCTGTCACGCGGAATGCGCTGGAAGCAAACACAGGTGGGCGTGTTGTTCCTTCCTACGAGTGGGTTCTGAGCGAGCTGGAATCCCAGGGGGAAGAGAGAGCTTTGGATTTTCACGCGGCTCTGGAAGCCAGGGAGGCCTGGCCAGGTGGGTGAACCCTCTGCTGCCAGGGAAATGGCTCCCGCGTCTCCGAACGAGGCAGCTGAATTGTTCTTATTTCTCGTGGGATGATATGGCCTTGCCCAGTTTAGCACCTGGGGTCTGATTTATGATGTTTGTGTCCTGTCCTTTCAGACTCGCGCTCTGTGATTTTATACGTGGCTGTCTCTACGGGCCCTGTTGGACTTGAACACGCCCCGGGTCAGCCACGCTTTAAAATCTTTGCTTAACTAAACCCTCCCGACCCCTTCTCTGCTGTAGTTGCTCTGCTCGGGATCAGGCTGATGCCACTTTCCTGACACAGATGTTCCTGGAATAAAGACACTGTGACAGGGTGGCTCACAGGGCTCTGACACTGAAGAAGTTATTTCTTCAGCACTCAAAATGCCCAACATCTTCAGTGGCTGCCCTGGCCTCTCTTCTGGGAGAAGAGCTGAGGCTTCTACTGGGGTAAGGTTTATTTCAGCAGTTCTAGAATCACAGAGTCACTCTGTCTGGCAGAGCCCTTTGAGCTGATGGAGCCCAACCACCCTCCAGCACTGCCAGGGCACCACTGACCCAGGGCCCTCAGCACCACAGCTCCACTGGGGGCTTGGAAACCCCTCCAGGGATCACAGGGACTCCACCCCTGCCCTGGGC
>JANHGN010007663.1:22283-35716 GCA_024605025.1 Megaceryle maxima | reverse complement strand
ATCACACCGCCAATCACAGCACTCACACCCCTTTATATTGACCTGTAAGAGTTTCTCACCTAGCCAGAGAATAATTAGACAGAAATCCAGCCAGGACTACCATTCAGTGTGCTGTCCTGTCCCAACACCTTGAAAAGCCAAGGGCAAACAGCTCTGCTACTGCCACCACAACAGTAAAATGGAAATACTCTAGGGAATCTTCTTTCAGTCTTCCCAGAAGGCAAACTGACATTTTCATTCAGTATATTATAAGCATAGACAGAATGATGTCCCTTCTAAGCACCCCAATGGAGAAACCTATTGAAGGACTGGATCAGATCAGATGAACAAGGTGGTAACATGAGCTTGGAGCTACCAACCAGCTCCCTGGGAGGCAAAACCAAGCACTCCAAACTGAGAATGTCCTCAAGGTCCAAAACTGTCATTCATCAACATCACCCTTGTCAAATAGCACTTGACAGTAAGTTAGGCAGGGATGCTTTGGATGCTGAAAATAAATCAGGTTTTGACTAAGACATGTCCTAAATTTTGGCCTGAATTGGATGTAAAATATTCTAAATCAGGATTTTATGAACAACATTGGCCTCACACCACCAAAACTCTGCCTTCGTAACAGCCAAAAAAAAAATCTCAACTAAGGAAAATGGAGCACTTAGTTCTCATTAGCAGCAGCCACAGCTTGCTGGTCTAATAACAGAGCTTTCCAAAAGGAACAAGCCCAAAATGAAGCCTTCAGGGATAGGATAAAAAGAACAGATATCCACATATTTTGAACTCCGTTGGGTGTTGTCTTTCATTTTGCATTAATAATAAGATAACATTATTGCTGGCCACTGCAGGCAACTCTTTGGATTTTAGGAATTGACATCTGGCAAAGGAGAAACAGCAAACTAACCACTTTTTGCCACAAAATCTCTCCAATTTGGGAGTGCCTCTGACTGATATTGCCACAGTACCAATATTTATACGCTCAGTGAATCACAGGCTTAAAATTACAGAAGGTTGTTATCACACCTGCAAAAACACAGCCAGGTTGACCTGCCCAATACCCACAGATCAAGGAATACTGCTTTTACTCTGCGATGTGGCAGAATCAGGAGCAATGGTCACCCCAAACCGCTGCCATGTTCATTGCCTGTTGAGAGCAAGGGCCATACACTTTGCAGGATTATAACTTGCACATGTTAGCCCCTTGAGGCCATCGTGGCTTTGCAAGTCTGACAACTAAAGCAGCAGATAAATAACCAAAGAGTCTTCCCTTCAATGCTGTATTCTCACAGGACCAATCCGTAAAGATTCAACTTTTTTTTTTTTTTTTTTTTTTTTTTTTTTTTTTTTTTTTTTATTTTTTTTTTTTTGTTTTTCATTTTTTTTCTTTTTTGCTCTTTATTTACTATTATATCTTTTTTTTTTTTTTTTTTTTTTTCCCCATTATTCACTTATTTTCATTTAAAATTTTTATCTGCCCCTTTTGCAAATCTCTTGCTGGAGCAGTCTCTCGGATGGTCTAAAATGGTGTATTACTTCCAAGGCCCATAAAATCTGCTGGATTATCCAAGCTGCAGATAAACAGAGTTTCCTTTTAAAGAAGGGCCACTTCATTAGTTTTTTGTTTCCAAAACTGCCCGCTCCAAGATGAACCCCCTTTGGCAAGAGGAGGAGGAGGATTTGATGACCTCCATTATTTGCAACCTCTGGTATGAAGGAACATTTGTATCCACTTCTTTGGGAGAGAAAGTTCTTCACCTTTGTAAAGGGAAATATAAGCAAGTCTGCTGGCCCACTGAAAGCAAGGCTGGGACGGTAACTTATTTTGCAGCATGCAGCAGCTGAAATAAAAAAGCAAGAATAAACTATATGATGGCAAGAACTTTCATTTGTGATTTGAACTCCTAAAGGTTTCAAGTTTTCTGAAACAGGAGACAGCAAAAGAGCAAATGCAATAAAATCAAAGGGAATTTATTAAAATGTTGTTCCAATCTGGAAAACACAAAAATGTCTTTCTTTGAAAAAGTCTTAGACAACATTTAGCTGTCAAAAAGCTTCCCTCAACTCAAATGATTCAACAAAGATAATATGCACCTGTAAAAAAGTCTGCCAGTGCTGCTGAGTCTACATTCACTCTTACTTAAGAAAGCAGTTTTATCCAAACGCAGGAAGAGTCCTGTTTTAGTGGAGACCCTCTGATGCTTATGACATACTATTTTTTGACACCATGACCCCTCAAAAATTTCTAGTGGATGCATGAGTAGCAGATGTAGTCTAATTATTGATTTTCTCTTGTTAACTTACTTTCTAAAGACCTTAAGAAGAAACAGAGATATGTCCCAGGGGTTGGAAAGCAGAGGTCAAAACCACTGCTCTCTGACATATAAATCAGTACTGACCATGACCTGCACCATGCGCCGCAAGAGGCTGCCACTGGATGCTGCTCTTCCACCCTTACCTCGCGCCGGTGACATCCACACCAACCATCAACTGGCCATTCAGAGAAAGGATCTCGTCTTTCAGGCGCACTCTCCCACACTTCCCAGCTGGGCTGTTTTTCTTCAAGTCCGTCACCCAGATGCACCCAACATCAAGCACTGGCCCCTTGTTCCCCTTCCTCTTCTTTCCTCCCCGACGCTTCTCCCCATAGTCCCCCAGAGCAGGGATGTTCCCAAAGCTCAACCCAAGAACCTCAGTTTTTTGCATCTCCTGGGCCAGGTACATAGTGCAGATCTCTGTATCCAAAGTCCCACATCTCCCTGGCTGAAGTTTGCTCTCATCCACAGAGAAGTTGAGCTGGATGTACTCGCTCAGCTTCTGGACAGCTGAGCGGCAAAGCTGCTGCTCAGCCCCCTCGGCCCCCTCCCGACAGCTGTTCTGAAGCCACTGGCAGAGGAGGGGGAGGAAGACCCCTGCGTTGTCCTGTGTGATAGGCATCGCCGTCACCTTGCATCCCTCTCACGACAGCAGCCTCAGCCCCAGTCGGCTTCCCAGACCTTGGCTCTGCCACCCACTGCAGCCCCCTGCAGCCCCTGTAGCCACGCTGGAGTGGAGCTGCAGATCCAAAACAAGCCACATCTAATCTCACGGGGATGTTTTGGGGGTTCCAACTGACCAAAAGCACATTCAAGGCAGGATGTTTGGTGTGCACACACTGCAGCCGGCCCCACAGAGAGCTTGTTGGATGAAGTAGTGGGGAGAGTCTGCAGCTGTCCCAGTACACCTGCCGTCAGGGTCCCCACTCTGCTGGGAGCGATGTCTCCTTCCCAACACGATCACCACACCATCTCGTTCTGCAAGGGGGAAACAGCATGGTTAGAAGTGCCAAAAACACTGCAGGCGTCCGACAGCCCCAGCCCAGCACCCCGACCTGTCAGGGGCTGGAGCTCAAAACCGGGTTTGCGCGGCCAGAGCTGCTCTCCTTCTGCGATTTACCACTTGAGGGCACCAGCTGCTCTCCTCAGCAAGGGAATAAAAGGTCACGATTAGCTCCTGACCTCCCCGCTAAAACGGGGAATTGTTGAGCCGTGGGGATCCTCCTGCCACAGCTCCAGGCTTAACGCCGAAGCAAAGGAGGCACTCCAATCAAATCTACTCCAAGGACTCCACCACAAGGGGCATGGCACGACACTGGTCTCACCAGCAACTGAAGCTGGTTGATGCTGCTGCTGAAGGCATCTCTGCCCTACTCCATGCCAGTGTTTTGGGCTGGAATAGGCTTAATTCAGTCACTTCTCTGGTTTAGCTCCACACCCACCTGTGCGCAGCAAACACAGAGTGTGGGGACAGGCAATGGGGTCCCTCCTCTTACTGGAAGCGGCAGCTTGCAGCAGACTAAACCTACACTGCAAGCGAACCATATAAGGGAGGTGGTTTCCCAGCTCTGTGGGACAGGAGTTGTATAGCTGAGTTCCCCAGTTCGATGCAGTTTGGAGAGGAAGGCACACAGGCAGCAAGAACAGGCGGTTAGTAAGTTAAAGGGTGAGAAAGGGTTTATTTCTAGGGTCATTAGGATCTATGAAACAAGGGAAAACCCTGATGAGAGTCAAGTCTAGCTGACAGGTTTCTTTTCTGGAGTTATTTTCTAGCACCAGGTGCTGCCTAGTGAGCTGTGCACCAGGAAGCTAGAAAGCAGCAACAGTTTTGAGCTTGCAGCCCACATGTCTGCTCCTGCAGACATGGATGCAAGGCTTGGGTCAGGCAGAAGAGCCTGCGGAAACAGCCCATGACCACAAGAGCACAGGTGTAAAGGGAGACTCTCGCAAAATGCTGCTGGCCAGAAACTGGCTCCAACATGTTCTGCCACCTCCCTGGCTGCATGGCACTACCTAGATGAACAGGAGTGACCCCAAGGAAGCTCAGGCAGGGACAGGGATAGGGACAAGACATAAGGGACACGCATAATGCTCTTAGGACTCCAGCATCTTCACCAACTGAGTGATGTTACATCAATGGCTGAACTGGCATGGACACACAAACTCACGAAAGGAGGAACTGGCCCATTGCTTAGTGAGAAGGAATTCTGAGTGAGGCTCAGGGTGGAGACGTGGGACAAAACCAAAGGAAAGAATAAAGACAGAAGCATCCTGGGCACAGGTCTAAAAATAAGGGCTGATAGTAGAGTCACAGATTGACCAGGAAATGGGATTAAATCCTCTGAACATGCAACACTGGTGAATATATTTCTTTTAACATAGAACTTAGGTCTTATTTAAGATCTCATATTTAATTTAAAGACAAAAGTTGATGACTTTAATAACATAACTGGAACTTGTAGTAAGACATGTATCTGCGCTACTGATACAAAGTTGCATAGCTTATATATGATTCATTTACTTTCTCTGAGGTCCACAACACAGAGAAAGAGCTAATAAATTCTCTGGTTAATACTAAAAGGAAACAAACAAAACAAACAAACAAAAACCAAACAAAAAAAACCAACCAAACAAACAAAACAAAACAAACAAACAATTAAAAACCCCAAAACCCAAACAAAAAAAACAAACAACATGAGGGAAGTCACAACAAACCCCAAACCAAGATTAAATGGATCAAGCTACCTGATAACAACTGACTCCATGGTAATGGAAGAGTACAAGCATGAGGTATCTGCTAGGAAAGGAAAGCAGCAGCACACAGAGAATTCTGGTTCCTTTGGAGCAGTATTCTCACACAGCTGTAATCTGTAGCGAAGTGACTCCAGAGAAGGATGTGGTGGGGGGTAAGAAGGTGAAAGGAAACTCATATGATGCCTGTAAAATGATGAAATCTGACATATTCAAGGGATTGGGGACAGCAAAACAGAAATGCCTGGCTTCAGTACATTAAAAAAAAATCCTGCTAGGAAAGAATGCACAGAAAAGAGTTTAAAGGAAAAATAAATCAAGGTGATATATAGCTTCTTGAAGGAACAATATTTTGTGCTTAAAAGGCATGGGCACAATAACATTTCAATGCAGAAAAAGAATCAGAAGACTTGGCAGCATCACGAGCTTTTCATTTACCTCAAAGACAAGAAAAAAGAACACTAAAAAGTTATTGAGCATGATTTAAAAAAATAGTGTGAACACACAGGCAGAACTATTAGAATCATCAGGACATAAAAATCAAATGAAACTTGATGAAGATTAAAAAACAACAATTTTATTACCCTTTATATGTATATTAAAACCAAGAAGACAGTCTTGAAAAGTGTTGCTCAAACAGAGGGAAAGTTACTGAAAAATGACACAAAGAGAGGCAACACTGGTTTGATTTTTGCTTTAGTCCTTGCTAATATTGCTTATTATGCACAGGGGATTTGTATGGTTAATGCTGCAACACGTGATCACTACAAAGGTGTACTGTCCTCTGCCTGTTCCAGGGTGAGATCAGTTCCCTGTTCAACTCAGGTATTCCCAAACCAGCAGTGATGGACAAACCACCTTTGAAATTCCTTATAAAAGCAGCTAAATCCATCTCAGATACCTCCCACCTGGTGACCTGTGAAGGCTCAGGCATGTAAGGTGCCAGAAGTCAGGACAAAGTGAAGAGTAGTGCCTATTTTCAAGGGTAGAAGGAGAAGCAGCAAAAGGATGCAACGTCAGTCAGTCTAGCTTCAGTTCTCTGAAAATCTCTAAAACAAACAAAGGAACAGTTGCATGTATGTGGAAGATAGTAAAAATATAAGCAGTAGCAACTATGGAAGAGACAAGGAAAAAATAATATCAAATCAAATTAATTTGTTTTCATAATGGAGAAGTTGTTAAGATGTCATTCATCTGGGCTTTATTATAGCTTTTGACACCATCTCAAACAACTTTCTCATAAATAAACTAGGGAAACATGATTAAATGAGGCTACCATAAAGCCATACTCAGGGAGTAGTTATTAATGATATTCTGTGAAAAAGAGAAGGACACTGTGAGCAGAGCTCTGCTGGATCTATATAGTCTCATTCTGCTCAGCACATTCATTAGTGACCTGGACAATGAAAGAGAGAACACTTATCAAATCTGCAGATTACACGAAGCAGGGAGTGACTGCAGACACATCAAGAACAGGATTAGCATCTAAAATCATCTTGGGGAAAAAAAAAAAGGCTAAAAATTAGGATTCAGCAAGGACAAATGCAGAGTGCTACAGAAGGAAAATCACACATAAACAGAGCTGGCTACATGGCAAATATTTGGGAATAGAAGCAGGGTTTATAGTGAATCATTTCTGTCAACGAAGTCTGGGTGTTGGGGGGAATAGAATAAAGGGTCATCGTCCCAGGATATGTCAAGAGGACAAACCCTACTAGGCATATGAATTATCTCCATAGCCTCACGCAGGTCTGGGAAGGTCTCAGCAGCAAAACTGCCCAGCTGGGGCAGAGCTCTGACATGACTGCCAGTCTAGAAAATGTGACTTATTAGCAAATACTCAAGAAATTAGGGCCTATTAGTCTAGAAAGGAGAACACATTGCAGGTGGGGTTAGGGAGTATAAGCTAAAGATTCTCATGTCTTTAAAAATGCCCCACAGTTACCAGGAGGAAAAGAGCAGTGTATTCCCCTCGTCTGTGGTGGAGCAATGGATGTGAATTATGCCAGGGTAGGTTCAGATTAGTGGTTAGGTAACACTAATAATGATAAAGCACACCAAAGCACTGTAGGACACTGTCTCGGGTGACTGGAGTCTCCATCACTCATAGTCTCTGCAGTGGTTAAATACTTGCCAGGAGCAATGATTAGAGCCAGTCTCGCTTGGGCTGTGGGAGAGAGTAAATCTCTCTATTTCACTTCCTCTTGTTTTATTCCCTTCAGTATAATTTTTTTTGTCTTAGTGAGACACCATATAATGGGTAACATCCAGCGAGTTATGACAAAGACACTCTTATCACTGCTTCAACAGCAAACATCAGGACAGCTCCCAGTAATCACACAGGCTTCAAAAACATTCAAGCTCTAGAGATATTCAGACAAGATCACCCTCTGAGGACCTTCTTGGACGAATAATTTAAGGAGTTTTGCTCTTAATCTGTTAATTTTGACATTGGGTGGACATGTTAAGGGCAGCCCTTTGAAAATTATCCTCATATGCATTGCCCCAGTCTCCAGCTTGGAAAACTTGGAGCTCCTTGAAAGCTGCTCACAGGTTTAGTTCCAGAGTCTTCAAATGTCCTCTGTGTTGGCCAAGGCTACAAACTGATGTTTACTTCAGCTTCAGTCCTGCAGTTAGATGGGCAGGATGAGGCATTCAGAGGAATCTGCATCCCATGCAAAACTCATCCATCATTTATTTAGCAACACTGCTGGAGGGGTCTCCTCCCCAGTGCATCTCTCCAGAGATAGAGGATGATGACCCGCTCTACCCTGCCAGAGGCATACAGCCTTCAAACCTCCATTCCTTCTCCCTGCAGGAAAAACTGCAGGCGTCAATACACTGCGGGTTGCCTGTCTACGCCCCTGAGCTCACTGCAGAGCCATGGCGGACATTTAAAATAATCATGAAGATAATTATACAGTACTTTCAAGGGATTTGATTTTCTCAAACAAAAGCTTCTGGCTTTGAAAAAAAGAGACTCTTGACAAGCATAAATAGGAAACAGTTCTTCCAGATGAAACAGGCAGTGCAGCACTGAGCTGAGCACCTCTGTGCTGGTAAGAACAGCAGCTCAGGCTGTCTGAGGCCAATGGGAGCAAAAAATAGAAAGGTGGCAAATTGTTCATCAGTGGAAAAAATAGATCTACCTGAAAAAAAAAGCAAACTCAACACTAAGATGAAATTGATTCTTCCTCTTGACTTCCACCAAAACAGACTCCAGACCCATGTGAGAAACTTTACTGGAGTCACAACCACTTACTTTCTATAGGTGACAGACCTGCCAAACTATGCCACCACCTTGCATGGAATACAAGACTTAGGTAAAAAAGACTCTTTTTATGTCCATACTGGCATTGACACTTGCCTGAAGTAAACCAGGCCAGCACTGGGAATGGGCAGCCCTGTGGGGACATAAGTCCTGTGTCATGAAGACAGGAGTCTGGGAGAACTGGGACAACCCTCCAGCAAAGAGATTTTATTATTATTGCTCTGAATCCCTCTGGAGCTACTGAATCCCTCTCTGTGACTAGCAATTTCATCTTGCAGCCTACCTGGGTTTCATTAAGTGTGATCGGTTGAGATTTTTTGTTTGCAGTTTAAATAAAGCAAATGGACTAAGATTTTGCACATAGGATGTTTGCAGGCTCAGATCATCTCAACTGGAAAGATACTGGAGTAGGAAATCCTAATTAATTTAATGGGTGTGATAGGGAAACAATTTTAGTCCTGTTCAAATAGCAAGGTCATGGTGGTGCAGAGACAGCATGACCACTCACTCCTAGCCTCTCAGTTTAGAAAGAACTGCACCATTCAAAGTATTGATTTCAGGACTAAGATTTACACTCCTCTGCTGCAGTAGCCCACAGGCTGCACCCACAGCATGGGAAAGTCATCTTCCTTTGCAAGACGATGAAGTTTTGGCATCAGATGCTCTCAGAAGATCAAAAAGATGCTGAAGCAAACACCTTGAAAAACACAGTCCCTTCTCACCCAGCAATGCCAACAGCCATCCTGCCAACAACCACTCCTCTCCATCCTACCACAGTAATAACCAACTACTTTGCACAGCTGCAGCCTGCCTAGCCTGGATATGTACCTCTTCCCAAAGATGGGCCACCACCACCCAGCAAGAGGAGCAGCCTGGTCCCTCCCTAACCAGCCATCAGCCACAAGGATCCTACTGGGCTTCATCAAACATAGTGTCAGCTATCACAACAACTTTTTTCTATCCAATAAACTCATCAAATTTTAATTTAAAGAGGATTCACTTTTAACTTAAAAAGGATTTACATCTCTGTTATTTTGCTGGAAAGCTGTCCCACCACACTTCATAGTTGGAAATGGACTGTATTCCAGCTTAAATGTATTCATAATCAGTTTATACCTACAGATGCGTAGCTTCTACAGCTCTTTGCTCTTGGTGTTTATCAGGTCTTCTCACCTTCATCCCTGGAGTACTTACAGACAGAAAAAACAGTCTTTACCTGCCCTTTTTTCACCCATCACTCTCACATAAGATGTCCTCTCAAAGGCTGAAATACCACCCACATAAATGAGTGGATACCTTCATCTCCCTTCCCCCTGTTTTTAGCTATGACTCAGGAAGTAACAAAATTTTTTTCTTCATCTCCAGCCTTTCAATTCAAAACACTGAGTTAAGCCAGGTGATGTAGGTGAAGAGAGGTTGCTTCTTTTAGGATTTCTTTAGGAAAAGCTATCTTAAGTGATTGCTCACAAAAGAATACGAGTATTTTCTTTAAATGAGTTAGTTGAGGCTGAAACTGTAAAAAAGCGTATATGGATATTCAAGGCATAAACACAACTTTTTTTTTCTTTTTTTTTTTTTTTCCCCTGACAAGCTGAGCTTTTCCTTCCTACATCATCCTCAAAGGAGTGATGTAAAGAGCTCCAATAACCACCTTCTCATAGGGGGAAAAGGAAATATAAAGCATCATTAAAATGTCCCATTACTGAATTTTAAAAGGTGATTTGTGCAAATGGCCAATACACAATCCTCCAGGATAACCCCTCTGGCATTTCCAGCCTAGCCTAAACCTCCATAAAAACATACATACAGTTACTCAAAAAATTCCTTTCATCCCCTGAGTAAGATCACTTTCTAATTGCTTTAAAGATTTGACAGATACTGTTAATCTTTTATATATAGATGAAGGCATCGTAGTTGTTTTCCTAAAGTCATCTGGGCTTTTCAGCACCATAGAAATAAATCCACTACCAGCCAAAAATGTTAATTTACTAATTTCTATTTGAGTATAGCTTTCATTTATTCTACTTTTTTGCTGGAAACAAATAGTAGAAAAAGCAACAATGGGGGAAGGGGGGGAGGGGGAACCCACCTGGGAAGTGAATTGGGGTTTTTCACTAAGAAAACCCACTATTGCTGAAAGACAGTTTTGCTGTGACAATCTAAGGTCTGAAATCCTTCTGGACAGTACTAAGTCTATTTTATTCTGAATTACCCAGTGGTACAAATCAAATCCAGGCACATGGTTATGTTTCTGCTGAATTAGCCAGAATGCACATTTACAGGTCAGCTTTATGCCAGTCATAGGAAGACTACTGATATTTGACCTGGCAATAAAAATTTAAATCTTATGCTGGCAGGCTTTGAGAGATTTTGCACAAATTTTAATTGACAGTGAGTTTTGTAGCAGTCAGCATTTTATATCTCATGGCTTCAACATTTTAATCCATCTGTAGAAGCCCCAAAGCTGGATTTACTACACAGTCAAACCAAAGCCTCAAATTTGACCTCAACACAAGTAACCAACAGGAATACAAGGACATGAAATTTGGGATTTCTATTCCTTAGCAGCAGCTGAATCCTCATCAGAGCTTGTCACCATGGGCTTCTTTTCTAGACAAAGGAGAGGAACAGGCACTTTAGAAAATGGTTATCTGACCTGTTGTGGCATAACGGCCTAGTTTAATGGCCCAGCTTGCTGTGAGACAGAAATACAGCTAATTTAATGTGCTTTGGGAGAAAGGTTGAGATGTATATGACCATGGGATTCTTTTGCTATCTCTGGGGCTGGAGATCCACTAATCTGGCAGCCAAATGGCTGAAGGAAGGAGTCTTGTGAAGATAAGACAGCCCTGTTTTAGCTAAACCAACAGGCGCAAACAGATTTTGAATGCCAGAGTGACACAAGTGAAGACCTTTGCCAAATTAATAGCAAAATTAATATTAAAGTTTACATCCCTGAGTATGATGATGAGCCTGAAGTAGTACATGCTAAACATATGTGACTATGTTACTCAACTCTCCATCCCAAATCACACTAAACATCACCTAGAAGGCAGGGACAGACAGAATTAGGATATAAAAATCACAAAGGGAATACATCTCTTGAGGGGGAAAGGACTGAAAGTCCAGCAGAGACAGTCAGCGGGCTGTGCTCCTCTCCCTCCACCCAAGACAGGGACGCCCCCTGGTAAGAATTGCACCCTCTCTATAAGGTGTAACTTTTATTTCTATTCTCTGTCAGTGCTGTAGCTCAGGCCGGCACCTCTGACTGCATTGCATGTTGCCCGGGAATCCTTTACTGGAGCTCGATGATCCTTCTGCAGTCAGCGCACTATCAACAGCAATTCCGAACCCCTCTGTCGCTTTAATAAATCCAGCCTACGTGATTAACTCTTAAACTGTCTCGGTGTAAGTCCCTCACTGGGCTCTGAAACAGGTAACGACCATTTCAGGGGGAGCCCCACAGCTGGGCTCTCAGATGGACACAAGTGCATTGGCTCCAGGCCCCTCAGCTGGGGTCCTGAGACAGGACTCTCAGACACACCTCTGACTTTGCAAACCTGCTCAGTGAAGCCCTTGGGCCCTGGCAGGCAAACATCTCACTCCCACCCTTAACACTGGTGATCTCAGAGACCCTGTCCCCAGAAAGCCTCCCAGGGCAAACCACCCTCCAAAGTGCTGATGTACACCATGAACACTGGTACAAGCATTCCCCTGCATGTTGGTGCAAACCTCCTCACAATCTTTGCTGGTGCAAACCTCTCCACAAATCCTTGTACAATCTTCTCACTCAACACTGATGCAAACCTATCCCTGAATCACCTGAATGCTGGTGCAAACCTTTACGTGAAGAGTGGTACAAGCCTTCCCACCAAAAACCCCAGGGGCCTCAGAACAAAGAATCACAATGCTCAAGTGGGATTTAAGTCTGAGGCAGGAACCGTCTGTCCAGCCCACACCCACCAGGCCCTGCAAGGAAGGAACTCTCAGAGTGAGTCTATTCATGCTGTAGTGACAGTGTCTGTGTAGCCCATGTGTCTGTTGTCCCATGGTCAACACCCATCCCCTGGTGCTATGAAGTGGATGCTGTGCTCCCTGTTGGGCTGCTCCCCAGTGGGAGTTCCCAGCCCCAGGGCTCCAGTTCAGCATCACCCAGACTGGGGATGGGGGCAGCATTGTGGGGTCCAGGTGGGCCAACTCCAGCTCATGCATTACATTTTGCAGCAGGCAGCAATCAGATCACTGGCCACCCTTTACCCAGGTAGTCCTGTCATCTGCAAGGGGACTGGAGCACCTTCTGCTGTGGTCCAAAGTGGTTCAGGGTGTCCCTGCTATCCCATGGGGGCTCCAGAGTAGCACTGGCTGACTTTGCAGGGAGGTTGCACCCTCTGCTGGGGTGCACAACTGCTCATAGAATCATAGAATACCAGACTGGAAGAGACCTCAAGGATCATCTGTTCCAACCTTTCTTGGCAAAAGCATGGTCTAGACAAGATGGCCCAGCACCCTGTCCAGCTGAACATTAAAATTTTCCAGTGTTGGCAATTCCATCACTTCCCGGGGAGATTATGCCAGTAGCTGATTGTCCTTCTTGTGAAAAATTTTCCTCATGTCTAATTGCAATCTCCCCAGGAGTAACTTGTACCCATTGCACCTCATGTTTTCCATGTGACTTCTTGTAAAAAGGGACTCTCCACCTTTTTTTGCAACCACCCTTTAAATAGTGAGCGGAACATGGTGATAAGGTCTCCCCTAAGCATTCCTTTCTCAAGGCTGAACAACCCCATATCTCTCAGCTTTTCCTCATATGGCAGCTTCCCAGCCCTTTGATCATCTTTGTAGCCTTCCTCTGGACCCTCTCCAGCCCATACACATCTTTCTTGTACAGCAGGGACTAAAACTGGACACAGTATTCCAGGTGTGGCCTGACTTGCACTGAGAAAAGTGGGACAAAGACTTCTTTCTCTCTGCTGGTGATGTCCTTCGTGATACAGCCCAGCATCCCAGTGGCTTTCTGTGCCACAGCAGCATACTGATCATTCATATTGACCTTGTTCTCCACTAAGTCCTTTTTCATGGAGCTGCTCCTCCCCATCCAGGTAGACCCC
>JANHGN010007663.1:0-13535 GCA_024605025.1 Megaceryle maxima | reverse complement strand
GAAAAGAAAAGAAAAGAAAAGAAAAGAAAAGAAAAGAAAAGAAAAGAAAAGAGAAGAAAAGAAAAGAAAAGAAAAGAGAAAAGAAAAAGCTTTCTGGACTGTCTTACGAGAGTGATAAAAATAAAGCAGACCAGCTACCAAATGAGAAGTATAACACTTGGAGAGGAAGAGGAAAATTATGCCAAATTCAGGTTGCTCAGATACATTACATTGCAATTCATAATTTTAAGATGGAAGGAGATGTGCAAGCTTTAGTTTTAGCCTTGTAATCCATGTGGTCACAACTCATTAGGACACCAACCCACCCCACAGTCCCTAACCAGCCCCTGGGTGGGGGTTGCAGGAATGCAAACACCTTCCCCAACCTGCCAACCATCCTTAGATCTCAACTCTGGGGCTCAGAACCCCAATCAAGGAACAACAACTTGGTTGCAGCCCAAAGCAGATACAGTGCATTCAGGCAAAAATCACTGCAATGCACCTTAATGAAAAATAAACAAATGGGCACCAATTTGCCACTGCTTCAGACACCTTGGGAGTGTGAGCTGGAATGATAATCTTTACATTTAATGCAGGAAAGGCTTTGGAGAGCAGAGTTTTATTTAAGAGACCTGACAGTAATCCAGCCAGGCTGCCCTTTTCAACTGTCACATACTGAATGAAGAGCAGGACCATGCCCTTAGAGAGAGGTTTTGCTTTCTTCCTCCAGCAAACAAGTCTCAGCCTCCTCACTGCATACACCAGACGTCAGCTTCCTGGCCATCTCTCCATTCCCCTTCCCTCTTTCACCCTCTCTTCCTACCATCATTACATTGTAATGTGCTGGTGGGTTCACACAGCCAGGCTGGAGACCCAGCCACACAAGCATTAGGGATTGTGAAAGGGAAGACACAGAACCACACACCAGCAGCGAGTGGCACAGGAGCCCTCCAATAGACTGATTTTAAGTGAGTCATCTGGAGCTGTCACTTATCACAGCTCACTCAGCTGACCTGCATGAATTGTCACCCAATACAATGCAGTGTTGTGAACTGTCTGTTGGGGATATCAGGTTTCAAGGTCTTGCTAATCAGCTTTCCTTTGAATAATCACTGAAAAAAAGTTCCTTACTTTTACTACGTATGTACCAGCCCTTGAAGGAGGGTGACTGAACAGTGCAAGGAAATTTTTCATCGACAGATCTGCACACACATGCACAACCAGGTGCTGAAGAGGATGACACCTCAGAAATAGTCCCTGTTTTTCAGAGAAGAGATAACTTGGGCACTAACAAATACAAAATCTTCTGAAGCACCAAATATGAAGCTTTTGTTTACACTCTAGGGAACTATAGAGTCTTAAAAAGCTAAAGAATAAATGCTATTTTAACATCATGGAAAAAAGTTACTTTTTGAAGTTTATGACCTGTTCAGAGTCAGGTCATTTCAGTGGAGCTGTGTATGTGTTATCATGATTACTTCACATCTTCCAAGCAACTTTCTTAGACTTATATTCAGCAGGAAAATATAAAGTGAATCTCAAGACTTGCCAGCTTCAGACTTCCCATTCTCTTAAAAGCCCTGAGGCAAGGAACTGGCTGCTAAGAAACCCAAAGGTCTGGAAAAAAATCAAAGCGACTTTTTGCAGCCATGGGGATCTGGACCTTATTCTGCTCTGGTTGTACATAATTTTTTTATGTCAAATATTCTTTGCATTAACATGCTTCTCTGTCTTAGGCAAGGACAAAGGGAGCTAAGCTTCTGCTTTCCTGATTTCAACCCAATACAGTTATCTTCAAAGGCTGACTGCCCTTTTTCTGTCAGAGAAAGCATACTAACCCAGTTCGGAAGGTACCTCAACAGGCCTCTGCTTGATCTTCCTGTTTGAAACAGGGCTGAACAGAGACAGAATATCCCTGTAGATTCCTCCAAGACAATTTTTTTTTTTTTAAATCTCCACTGATGTGGAGCCTCTCTAAGTAACATTTCCCACTGCCTCTCTCCCTTAAGGTCAGAATTTTCTTCTGTAACAGCTGAACTATTCCTCTTCTGCTGCAAGTCTATCTCCATAGGCCATTTTCTATCTGGTATTAGAAGAGGAGGGGGTATGAGATCCTGCATCTTTTTTGTCTTCAAAGTTCTTGGAAAATAGCAGACACAGAGCAAATGAGAGAGAGGACCAAAAGATACAGACTGGGCAAAATTCTTGTGTTAGTTTTATTCTCACATTAGATAAATTTGTCATTTTCATTTTATTCTAAATGCTAATGTGTGGCAACACCAGCTGCTAATTTCGAGAGACATACTTGGCATGCCAAGATTTATGTCACTAAATCTCACATCCCTTACTTAATTCTTCTGACAGTCACCAACCTATTCAGAAAGACAGATTTCCTCGGCACTCTTCAAAAAACACTTACTTGATGAATGATGCTACCTCAAATCACAAGCCTCACAAACTCAAAGCTCTTTGTCTAATGAAAACTATTACTGCTTTTTAATAAGTTCTTCACCATTTAAAAATAGCACTCCTAATTTCCTGCTCCACCAAGCACCACCTTGACTTCAAGTCAAATTATTCACAACCTCTTCTCCACCAGCCCTGTAGGATACAAGTCTTGCATTTTGGGGCTAAGTACTTCTCAACAGCTGTGAGAAGCTCTCTGAAGCAGGAAAGAGCAACTCAGTTCTAACAGTATCAGACATCAAATCTAAGCTACCCTTTTTTCCTGCTATTTTAACACAAATGTTGTAGGGTAGCAAGCAGCAAAACCTGCAGGTTTTCCTTGAAGTGACCAAGATTCAACTGCATTTTATTGTGGGAGAGCAATAGTATTCATTCAAGAGTCCACAAAAGAGATTAACATTACCATGAAAGCAAGATATACTACTATTAGCTTGCTGTAGGTGTGTCCAGGCACATTTCTTCCAGAGAAACACCAGAGGCACAATACTCACCTAGAACACAAAACCAGACAAAAAACCAGTATGTCATCCTGTGCCACAGTGTCACAAGCTTTTGCACTAATATTACAGCACCTGTTTAATCCAAAAAAGTGACACTAACACAGAGCCCTGCAGAGAACAATGAATCTCCTTTGCACAGGCATCACCATAAGATCCAGGCATGAAAATGGTAATGTTTATTCAAAGCTTCCAGCAAACTCAACATCAACTTCTCCTTAATTTTCCCATTTGCAAACTGAGACAACCTTCACTCCACATGTGCACATGAATTTCTTGTGCTAAGGATACAAGCAATGAGAACAAAAAATCAGTTTCCGTAAAATAAACAGCACACAAGCATGCAATGCCTAGGACACAGCAGGTCCTGCCTCAGTTCTCCTGTGTGACAAACATCCCCTGAGGATTATTTTTCTCTCTGCTACAGTCTTGACCTGAACACAGACTGCTGAAAAAATAAGACTGTCACTGTTTTCCTATAAATTTTATTCATAATATCTCACTTTTGGTAGATAGATGGCTTCAGGGATGGGAAAAATTTAGTTTATATCCTAAGAGTAGTATGAAGAAACAGAGTCAGGCAGCTAGTTAAAAAACAAGCTTTTGACAGTGTGCCTAAATATGTATGTGCTTTTTTATGTTTATACAAAGAGAAACCACACACAGGAGAAACTATTATCCTAGAGAAAAAATATTAAAAAATTACTGGTTTCAAAATAAGTCTAAAATTGTGAGTGTAGGACAATATGGTTTTTTAATAGGACTACTTTGGAATCACTTCCAACAATAATTACAGATATGTGAATTCCTTAGGTAAACAGCATATTCCCTAACTTTTTAAACTAACACTGCCTTGGCCTTATTTTATATGCAAAAGAATCTGAACTGTGGCCACAGAACATTCTTGTACTGCCTTTAACCAGAGCTTTATGAAATCAATAGGATCCATATGCTCCAGTGCACCAAGTTTGTTCCTCCAGGGTCAGGAAAGAGGCCCAGCTTAATATGCACTTAATTCAATTAAGAGCTACATAGCATCAGCCTCTAGTAAATTTTAACCTCTCCTCCATGCATCGTTTACTAACCCACCATTAATTTAACACAGTTATTAAACTAGCATGTTTATAATTATTGTATTTTCCATGAATGAACAAAAGCTATTTATGGGATCCAACCAAACGGCACTTGTTCATTCACAGTGAGGGACTGAATGCAGATGCCTGAAGCCAGCTGGCATTTTGACAGCACAAACAGCAGTCAATAGGTGCATAGAGGCTGGTGAGTGCAAATATCTTCTGCTCAGAAGAAAACACCATACCGGAATATGTAAAATGCCTGCTTTGAACATTTATTGCTGGAAAAGGCAGCACTGCCAGGATACCCAGAGAAGCTAGTGCATGCATTAATAAGCCCAACTCACAGGTATAACCCTTCTGCAGATCTAACATATTGCAATCTATCATCTTTATAAGAGCATTTGACATAACTTGGCACAAAGCACCATCGATGTTAGGGAAATATTCAATCCTAGAGTTACCACCACCCTCAGACATGTGTCCCCCATCAAACAAACCTCTGGAGACAATCTGTTTGGGTAGTGAGTGGTGGAAAGACATGGCCACAGATAGTTGGCTGATAACTCCTCTGCATAACTAGTGGTGTAATGTCATGAAACACTCAAATCTGTGCAAGTGGATGGGATACAGGATGTGCAGCCCATGCCTTCCCACTAAACCATGTTCTGCACCTTCAGATAAAATGATTAAGATTCTTTAGATGAAGCAGAAGATCACTTGTCATGTAGGCTTGACATTGCATGTGGTCTAAGGTAGCTGCAACACTCAGATTAGCTACAGGTCTATCATCATGCATTATCAAATTTAAACAAACTGGTCGAATGACAGCAAACCCAGAGAAACAAAGGTTTTTTTTGCTCACACCACTAATCCAGAAATGTGAAAACTCACATACTAGTTTCTAAAAAAAATAGGAGGTTTTGTCTCTCTTTGTCAAAATCAAATGCTAAAAAACTTTGTGCAAGTGTTTTTTCATTCATGTGTAAATATACGATCCAAAAGCCCTACACTGTTTCAATCTGGAAATTTTTTAAGCAGGGCAATTGGAAAGAAAGACTGGGTTTAAACTTAGTTCATAAAATCAGTAAAAAACTTACTAGTCTTTTACCTAAAAATCTAATGAATGGGTTGATTGTCAGGATTCAATATGACATATTTATCATACTCGTTTGAAATCCCTCACAGGGAGGGGGACTGCACTTTGGCCACCTGTTTTTTGGATAGATCCCATTAATATCTTCCATTTCACATCAGGTACTTTCAATATTCAGTGTGGATAACTCTGCAAGGCATGTGAAGGCTGCAGGTCCCTACCGCACTGAATGCCAAGGCACAGTATAGAAAAGTAGCAAACATTAAACATTGAAAGAATCATCAGAGTTCTGCCCACTCAGATGATGTGTCCTTCTCCCCAGAAGTGCGTGAGGCCTTACACAAAGAGGAGGAAAGTGAGTGAATGGTCTCACCATAGGGTCAGTGGGCAGAGGTTGCCAATGCCATCAAATGATACCAGTGCACATCCTCCACCCTGAATTCAGGAGGATGGTTCAGGAGGAGGCAGCTCTTGTCACAAAGTCACATCTTGTAATGGATAAATAGCTCAATGACTAGATGGAGATCAGTGCTGAGTGGTGTCCCTCAGGGGTCCATATTGGGACCAGATCTATTTAATATCTTCATCAATGATATAAGCAGTGGGATCAAGCACACACTCTGCAAGTCTGCAGATGACACCAATCTAAGTGGTGCAGTTGAAATGCCTGAGGAATGGGATAGCATCCAGAGGCAGCTGGACAAGCTCAAGAAATAGGCCCATGTGAACCTTATAAGGTTCAACAAGGTCCTGCACCTAGGTCAGGTTAATCCCAGGCTGTGGGATGAAAGAATCGACAGAGGGCTTGGGGGTACTTGTGGATGAAAAGCTGCACATGAGCTGGCAATATGCACTTGCAGCCCAGAAAGCCAAAGATATCCTGGGCTGCATCAAAAGAAGTATGGCCAGCAGGTTGAGATAGCTGATTCTGCCCCTCTGCTCTGGTGAGATCCAACCTGGAGTCCTGTGTCCAGCTCTGGAGTCCTCAGTGCAAGAAAGACCTGTTGGAGCAGGTCCAGAGAAGGACACAAAAATTATTAAATGGATGGAATACCTCACCTATAAGGAAAGGCTGAGAGAATTGGGGGTTTTTAGCCTGCAGAAGAGAAGGCTGCAGGGAGACCTTATTGCAGCAACATTAAAAAGCTTTCACATGTGTTCCCAACAGTGTTGCTACACAGCCCTTACTCATTAAACACATCTACAACTCAGGAGCAACTACCTCTGGAGCATATTGATTTTGGCCTCTTCATTTGTTTTCTAATAATTATTCTGCTTTTCAAAGGACAAACTCCTACCCTTGCATGAGCAGATGGGGAAATGTCATCTCTCCTTCTTAGAGGAACTTTGACCAATGTTCTGACTTAGGCATTAAATAGAGCAGAAGTCTGCAGAGCTACCTATGCTTTATGGCATATTGGGTTTTTTATGCATGAGCTCTGCTGTCAACAATGTCAGCAGGAATATGCATGATGTTACACACAGTGTTTGTCAACTGGTTGCTTACTATGCAGCAAGGGCCCAGGAGCAGTGAAGAGTGGAAAATCAGAGCCCTCTTCATTTAAATTTATAATCAGCAAAATCAGGACAAGGAAGGAAAACAGCAGAAACTGGCCCACGTAGTAAGATTTAGATCAAGTTTCAAGATGCTGAAGGTGCAGGAGAGTTCAGGAGCACCAATGATGACTCACAGCCTGTTAAACATGTGAGAGGCACACAGCTCTTAACAGCTGGAGGTATACACACAACACTGAAAGCTATAAGGCATCAGAGCCTGCCCCCAGACCAGGGAAGGACAAAAGCAGCTGAGCAACAAGAAGCACAGGGGAAGGAGCAGCCTGCAAGGTCTCTCGGCTCATCTAGAGCCACAGGAAGATGAGTGGCAGTGGTGGTACTTGCTTCTGAGGCAGGGTGTGAGAGGATGCACTTGGCACCATTCATAGCATTGAAGAAGATGAAGCAGGCTCACAACAGTGGGACACAATAGTGCGTTATTGCAGCCAACAGCTGGCAGTGGCTGCTGCACTCAAAGGCTGCAAATCAGTTTGCATTATAATCTCATGGGTTTGCATGCTCATAACATATGATATTTGGTCTCCATAGAAAGACATGCCTGCTTTTTTTTTTTTTTTTAGGAAGAAATAGTTTTCATAAAAACCCTCTTTTTGTATTGAGGATGAAGATGAGTGGGAAAAGTATAGTTGCAAACCAAAAGAACTGTAGTTGCATTTCAGCTGAACAAATCCTCCTAAAGCCTGAGAAAGACATGCTACTCCATAAGGATGGGGGTTCTTGGCAGTGGGGAGGGGGGAGGCAAGCAGCTCTGGGGGAGGTAAGCTTACTCCCACTTGAGGGATAAACTTGCACATACCACAAGTAACTCTCCTAAGCAATATGTATCAGGAAACACAAGCATAAGAAGAATTTTCTTTATCATGTGATTTTCTGAGCTCAACATCAGGATCTACCCAACACTTTCAACATCAAGCTACTCTTTACAACAAAGCTTACCAGTGCTGCTTAAGACTGTGTTCAATTGTAGCTGGAAACAGAGTGGAGCATCTAGATTTAGCTCCAACATACTGCATATCTGCAATTTTTCCTCTTCCTGACTATTTGCCAAACATGTATGTTATAAACTCCATACATCAGAAGGCAAACTGTGTCATGCAGGCCACTATTGTTATTTACAGACTTTGCTATTCCATTTACAGGTTGGATGGCCTTATTTGGTTTTTACATCAAGCATCAAGCAATATAGGTAAAACAAACAGCAGCAAGCAGTTAAGTCAGCCAAGTTTCAGTGCCTCGGATGGGACAAAGGAAGACATCTCAGTCATGTGCTCTAGCTCTCAAGCAGGCTACTGGGAGCATAAGAAAAATGGTAAAATACTGAGTAATTATGTATAATAATGGCTGAAGGATGCAGTTACTGATGCAGCTGTAAAAACAGCTTTTATCTGTTGCCGTGTTGGCAAAACAGGTGCTTATAAAAAGTACAAATTACTGCAAATGCAGGAGGCTTGGGCTGCACATCCATTCTCACCTCCATAAGGGAACAAAGTCCTATGTGTTGGTATGGTTCAGGTCCCTTCTTGGGTGTATTTTTGTTCTTTTTCCAAGTTTTTCTTGCAGCACAACTGTTCTCCTTTGCATATACTAAGGTCCCATGTGAAGTTATGCACCACCTTTCTGGAAGAGAAATCAGAAGTCTGACTGGGAATTTGACCGTTTTCTGTCCTCTTCTGAGCTGTGAAGGTCTACATATGCAAATATTTCTCCCCTCCTTTCCAGCCCTTCATTCAGGCATCTGCTTAGAGACTTCCTCAGAGCATGATCTTCAACACATCTTCAAGAGAACATTTATGTCACCAGTGGTGCCTGTACTGAGTTTGAATGCCTTAAATCTCTTCTTTTACTCGTATTTTGGCATTTTGAGAGGTTACTTTTAAAAAAATGAAAGGGTCAAAAGGTGAATTTAATTGTGCTAGCATCCTCACTCATCCAGCACAAAAGCTGGTCTGCTCTGCATCTCCTCCAGCAGAATCCCATCAAGTCTGGGCACTGGGTTGTACTCTCAACAGCAGGAGCTTAGAATAAGGCACTAGAGCAAGACTGGATTTGACTCCTGAAACTCCCATCTCTGTTGCTCCATCCTAACCTGGATGATAGCATCACGCTCCCTCACAGGGTACTGAGGCTACCACGGCCCATGCAAACCTGCCTGTGGGGCAGAGAGGCTCCAGCTGAGCAAAGAACATGGCTGGGGAATACATCTCCATCTCTTCAGCAGCCAAGTCCTGAGAGCAAGGAAGACATCCCAGCCACCTCCCTGCCAGCAGCACTACCTTCCCAGCCACAGGGTATGCTGCCCAGGCAGAAATACAGACCTTTACAGCCAAAAATATTTTTGGCTGTTTTCATGCATAATAAGCATCACTCTCAATACAAAGGAGGGGATGGATCTGCACAGCCTAGGGAGGACATGAATGTGCCTGCAACCATTGCAGGGCTTGGCTGCACTGTGGTACTGCACCCAAAATTCTGACAGGACCCAGGGCATGCCACCAGAAGGCTCTTGCAGCAGACAGAGCAAGAAACTCTTCAGAAAGGTTAGAACCACTCTCAGTCCCAAAGAGTTCAGATCATTAAAGACATTCTTGAATCAGACAAGAGTAAGAGACTCTGTTGGGTGGTTTGGGAGACAGAGACAGACTTAATTTGCAAAGTTAAGCCATTTCATTCATGGAGCTGCTCTGCAGCACTCACAATATTGACATAAGCAGACAGTAATTGCCAGGACTGTTTTCTGCTGAGCTCTCACTTTCCAAAAAGTAATTACCCAATCAGTATGGAAAGTCATTAGCTAATCCCCTTAGGATCATGCTGTTAACAGAATCTGGTGGACTGTCTGGACACTGGCTGAAAATATTATATATGAACACACAAACAACAGAAATATCTTAAGCATTGCTCAATGGGGTCCTCATCTGCACTGGGCAGAGCCCCATGCTCATACATGTGGTGCTTTTCTGGGACAAGTTCAATCCAACCAATTTCCCAACACAATTCTGGTGAAATTTTCAACTGTCCTAAATTGCACCAGTCTGTAATTCCCTGTAGTCACTGCTGCATTTTAACAGCAAGTCCCGTATGTCAAGAAGAAGAGTTGGAAAGGTGACTCTGCACTGGTGAAGAAAATGACCATCAGTGTGCAATGCAGAGCACGCTGGGTACAGAGCATGCGAGAGCTATCATCTCTTGGCCTGCCAGAAAACAACTTACATAGCATCTATGCTAACTCAGCAGAAGCAACAATATTCTCACTCTTGGTCCAAATTAAAATTGTACTGCAAGATAAGTAAATCATGTGCAGAACCCAGATTAACTAATGCAAGACCACAGACTTAAGAAAAAACAGCCTCAAGATTAAAGATTAGAACATAGGGAATTGGCTGAGGCACGGGCAAGTCATAGCAGGCAAAAAGTATCAAGGATACACAAATTTAGAAAAATCAGGGAAACTAGGGAAAGAGGGGGTTGAGATTTGAGATGAGGATTTACAAGAATTACTTCTTAAGAAAACAAATTCCAGGCAGAGTCTTGGGGTTTGGTGAAAGATCATTGATGGCCAGGGTGAAGGCAGCTTGGGTGCTAGCTTGAGTAAACAACTTCTCTAGAACAAAGATTTACTTAGGACACATCTTTTCTCTAAATTCATAGAAAGTCTGGGGTTTTTACCGGTTATTTCTCCATAAAAACATGTTTTCGTATGAAATACAGTGATTTTCACTGAGTTAGTTGACAGAAACTTGTGGTTACCATGGGAGAGAAAACAAATTTCAATTCCCAGTAGGCCTGCAAATCCCAAGTACTTCCCTACATGAGCTGCATGCATGCAAAACATCTCCCTTGGGCCCCTGACACACAGGAGGGTGCACTGCTGCACAGATGGGGATGTGATGGTGGTTTGACAATCATCTGTAGCTGGCAGCATCCATGATATGATGGTCTTAGAAACAGGTAGTGGTAAAAAGGAAACTAAACCCACTCTGATTTATAACGTATAATTTCACATTTCTGAAGAGCTAAATAAAAGCACTAAGTACCTCTCAGTGGATAGCAAGGGTTTTCTGTTTTTATTATCCAGACTTCAGACCTTATATTTAACAGAAGCCATCACCCAAAACTGTTAGCACTCCAGCTGTTACAAAGCTTTCTCCTAGCACCTCTGGGTAGCAAAAACCTTAATCTACAAAGCACTTTGGCTCAGATGCAGGTATGTTATTCTCTGCATATAAGCTAGTATCTCAACTGTATTGATCTGACAGCCTTCTTGTATTTATTGTCTTTGTATTTATTGTCTGCAACAAAGTATTTAAAAGATTTTTTGGGAAAGTGATTAAAAGAGAAAAGAAAAAAAAAAAAAAAGAAAGAAAAAAAATAGCCACTGTCCTCTTCACCAGCACATCCAGCTGCTCAGAGCATTCCCATGCAGTTAACACAGACACCTGTAAAGGACCAGCACTGCCTTCCACAGTGGTGTACAGACACACTCCACAGACAGCAGAGCTATAGCCCAGGTGGGCAGATGTGCACCCCATATTTTTCATACCAGCAGTTCCAGCTTTGGGGTAAGAAGCATGGGAAGACAACCAAAAGGCCAGGCCAGGCGACCATCATGCTGGCTGCAGCTTGGAGTCGCACTTGCTATTACCTTTGACTGTCTATAATTTGAAGAGAGGATACACCATGCCACATCACACAGCACAACTAAACCCCCATGTGGTACCAGCTGTGCTTTTTATAAACTAAGTACCAGTTTCTGCTGAAAATTTTCTTCCAAGAAACTAAAGCAGAGTGCAAAATAATGCTTGAAAAATGCTGGTTTTGTACATATTGAGAATCAGGACAGCACCATCATAATATTTTGCTGAAGTGAAATATTAATTGCAGGTCTGTGGCACTGCCTTCTTTCTTTATCAGAAATATTAGTGAGATGGTCTGTACCCATGGTATGGAAGTTGTGATCTGTTGAATAAATTTAGAACAAGACTTTACTTAGTGGGTTTTTTCCTGTTTTTTTTTTCATTGCTTTTAGGAGAGAGTTAACTAAAACACCCACCCACACAGCCTGCAAGAAAACAGCCTGAAGTCATTCAAATCCATAGAGCAACCTCAGCTCTGGTTGCCCCAACATTTAAAAAGTTGTCCTGTGGTATTCCGGAAAAGATACAATTTCTGCAGCAGGGATTCAAGGTAAGAAGGGAGAAAAAATGTCTGTGATTCTCTGAACCTTTGTATTTTATATTTTGAAAGGAAGAAATAAGAACTCTTAGTTGCTATTGTATGGAGGGGATCTTCAGTGATGCTTTGTCTTAGAGATTTTATTTTTATTGCTTACGTGTATACTCATATCTGGTGATCTTTATAAAGAGGCTCAGAAAAAATAAACATCATAGAAATAAAGATAGCCATCACAGATTATAATCAATGTTTTTTCATTAATCATCTCCACTGTATATAGTAAGAAAGCTTCCAAGATAACCTACTACGTGAACAACAGAAACGTTCCAGATTTTGGCTATGTTACTGCAAGGCTTGTGTCCCTCTGAGGAAAGGCTAGAAGAAAAAAATATATTTATTCTCAGAATGAGAGGGCTGAACATAGTAACAGTCTTCAAAGCTGTTTAAGGTTATAAAAAGGACACCAGTCAATTGTACTCCATGCCCATTGAGAATAAACTAAAAATTAATCAGCTTAATTGCCAGAAAGGAGCATTTAGACTACACATTAGAAAAAAACTGCAAGGACAGGGAGCATAGGAACAAGCTAGTAAAAGAAATTTTGTATTGTGCTCCCTTAGGTTTTTAAATGAACAGGCTAAGCTAAGATCCATTAATCAGAGAGAGCCTAAGTATACCAGTCCTGCTCCAGGCTGGGCAGTTGGATCCCACAATTTCCAATATCATTCTGGTCCCATATTTTGTTGACTTTCTGGTTCATATGCCTCCTTGCAGCAAAAATAGGTACACAGCAAAAAACAGACACAATTCCTCCCAATGACTCAGCGCACTCCTACTGAATGTTGTGTCTTCACCAAAAACACAGACATTTTTTCTACACTGACTCCAAATCCTAGTGCAAGAAAACATATATTCACATAGGTGCACTCAATATCCATCTTAAGACAGGGAGACATGGTTAAATCAAACACTGACAGAAGAAAAGGCTCTGCTCTGAATTTCAAAAGCAAAGCTGACACTTCTAATCCAAAAGCAAATAAGCTTGGAAGGGATCATATTGTTCAGCTAGAAGGAACCTTTCCCATACTACCATGAGAGAGAAGAAAATCCATGAGTGAAACACAACAGCCAGCACCACCTGTGACCACGAGTGCCATTACCTTGGTTACAGACCCACACCGAACTCGAATCATTTGCAGTAGTGATGCACCTGAGACGATGACTCAGAGACCCGTCTGGTCCTGGAGCTCCAAATCTCGTGGGAAGATCTCCTTGGCTTCCTACTAAACTCCTGATGTATATGAGTGCCGGCTTAGTTGCATATGGTTGGGTTCCACTTAAGTTTCTGCAGTTTGTAGAACAGCAGACCACACCAAAACGGTATTTTCCAAGAAATTTCCGGAAGCAGAGGAAAACATCTGGCCACCCCTACAAAGTCTTACCTGCCACCCACACATCGGCTGGACACCACATTGTCAAAAACCTCAATCTGTTTTTAACAACTAACTAAGGAAAAACATTTCCAGCAAAATAAAACCTAACCTAAATGTTCCTTTGCCAAATGGTTCCATCTCCTTTGTGGTTAAATTTATGGGAGGAAGAAAGTCATAAGCTTAGAAAAACAAATTAATAAATCAGTGGTCACTCCCACCCCACAAAAGGTCTCCTACCCCTGAG
>JANHGN010007662.1:0-25330 GCA_024605025.1 Megaceryle maxima | reverse complement strand
GGGAAGGGGTTGAGTCCCCATCCCTGGATGTGTTTAAGGCTCGTTTAGATGTGGTGTTGATGGACATGGTTTAGGGGCGAACTTTGCAGAGTAGGGTTAATGGTTGGGCTTGATGATCCCAAGGGTCTTTTCCAACCTGATTGATTCTGTGATCTTTCAGAGCTCTTACTTTATAAAAGGAAAAAAAAAAAAAAGCTTACCTGATGCCTACATAGCATTTCTAATTACTTCAAAGTTAATTAATTTCTGAAATAATTTTGAGCTACCTCAAGCTGCTTTTCCTTAAATCTTATTTCTCTTCCTTCTTTTTCTAATAGATTTTCAGATTTGGTCTTTTGCTGTATGTGAAACTCCCTGGCTGGCTATAAGAGAGGGTTTGGCCTCAGCACACTGGACTCCAAACCATTCTGATGTTAAAAATCAATCCCATGGTGCCTGTCTTTACTTGGCACCAAAGACAGAAGCGTTAGTACCCGAGTGCAGAATATTTTCTGGTCTGTGCATGGTGTCGCTGCTGCAAAGCAATACAAAATCCTGTTAATTCACAGCAGAAGACCATCTTTCAACAGATTTGAGAGGAAGTTCTCACAGACTTGTGAAGCTCCCAGTGGGTAATGGCCAGCAGTTTTGGGGGGGGTTATGTTTGGTCACTAGATTAAATGGTCCTGGAGAAACACTGGGGGGAAAAAAGCCCTACTTCTAAACATTGAGGTTGTTCCAGCTTCTACAGGGGAAGCCTGGGACAGGGAATTCATAAAATGATTATTAATTTCAGTGGTGACTCTTTAAACAGAGGACTATGTATTGATTCTGAACCTGTTACATGACCATTTTCCTGCAGTGTTGGCAGTATTTACTGCCAAAATTAATTAGATACTCATTGATGCTGGGCCAATTCCCTGACTTGCACATTGTCAATCAGGTAAAAATCCAAATGTTCACCCACTCTTTAAACCATTTGATTTCTCCCTGACACCATCAGAAGTACATGACACATCTTGTGCAATAAAATCAGATATTCTTTCTTTTTCAGTCTGATGGGAAGAAAAAAAAAAAAGCCCCATAATTCTCAACTCTATAATAGTTTCCTATAAAATAAATTACTTTATCTGTCTTAATACTGTCACACTTCTGTTCTCCAGTGATCTACTTCTTCCATCTGTGTGCATAACTGTAATCTTTTCTACACCTACTCTATGTACTCTCAAGTGTCAAAATCTAGCCTCAATCATTCCTGTCATTAGTCTCTTGTTCCTGATGGGATAGCGGGAAAAATATCACAGTTCCGCAGGCCTCTTTGGATAATTTCTGGGCTCATTTTGCAGAGTTTAGGCAAGCTATCAGAAATAGGACATGACTGACTTCTCTTTTGGTTTGATTTTTGTCACCTGAAATTTTCCAATTATTTCTCTGGATATTTTTATTCTCTGTGTCTTGTTTCTATCAGCTAAGTGTAACTTCAGGAGATATCCACGTTACCTCAGGCCTATGAAACTTGACTTGCTGTTTCTTATCGAGTAATTCTGTGACTCATGCTTTGTTCCCTGATATAATTTTTTCCACTCATTTGCAGAATATTGTTCAGACAATTGTGCTTACTTACTCAAATCACCATCTTTTGTAGTGGGACTGTGCAATCACCTTCCTTTTTCACAAAGCTATTGCAAGAAGAATGGGGTGACCCATAAATTATGACCATCTTATTTTCCTTCAAATATGGATTGCACTTGACTAAACAAAGTCACTGCAGCAAAAAAAAAAAGAAGTCCTCTTGGAAGCCATGCATCGTCATAGTTTAATGTGACAATGTGCCTCTCCTGCTGAGCTGTGACCTACTTTGCTCACAAAACACTCTCAAAAACGAGACTGTGGGAGCCTCAGGAATTCTTCGCCTCAGGATCTGAAGTGTGAATCACCAGCGAAGGATCCTGCCGTGGTTTCCTTGTGAATCCCTTGTGAATTTGTTAGGTGTTGCACTGCTTATTGCTTCTCGTGTAAATGCCCCCTCTTCTTCTACAGCTGCTCTTTGTACAATTTCTTGTCTCTGCTCCAGATTTCAGCCTGCCCTCAGCACCCACCCTTCAAATTCAGAGCCGAGGAAATTTTGCTGCCTTGTGAGAGATTTTGATAGTTTTCTTGAACGGTGGTTTTTGGAGTGTTTTTAGGGTTGTTTGGTTTGGGTTTTTTATCAGCTCAATTAAAATGTTTTGCTCTGCTAGTTCAAGACATTTCTCCCCCCCTTTCCTTTTTCTGTTATTGAAAAGGAATCCTTTTCCGCTACCCAGTATATTATGTGCATCAAAACTTGGTAGGCTGCCTGCTCTTGGAGAAACAGGAGATGAGAGATTAAGCATCAACAGCCGTGGGAATGACCTACAACATATGGGACATTTGGTAACTATCCAGACTATATTATATAAGACACAAAATCATGCAGCTCTGCTAAAACATGTAAGTAGACAGAAGGAAAATGATGGCAAATGGCTTTTCCCAAAGATAAAGGTCCTTAACTGTATGTTTGTATTTTCTGGCTCTTCAACAAATGCCTGAAATCCACTTGTTGAATTTGAGTTTGCTATGTAGCAAAGGCTTGGCTTTGAAAGGTGTTTACGGAAGAAAGAAGAAATGTTTGCAGCATAAATAGCGACGGTTAAGAATGATTTGCAAATGTGTGACTGTGGAGACTGGCTGTGAAGTGAAGCCTGTGCTGGTCTAAATCTGCTCCTGTTGTGGTCAGGGGAAGATTTCTAACAAGCACCAGAAGACAGAAGGGTAAGCTGTGGACTTTCAAAAATCCTCCCACTCTCAATGTGTGGTGTTTTATGTCCAAATGAGCCAGGCACTTACACTTCCAGAGGGGTGAAGTCACCAGAGCAGAGCAAACTTACAACAAGATCTGTAGTGAGGTACTGAATAGATCGCTTAGTAACGAAAAATTAGGACGTTCTGCCCTACCCACAGTGGATGTCAAGTTGGACACTACAACAAAAATTAATAGGATGGGACAAGTCTGCAGAAGACCCAACACGTAGCTGTTTCCACTGCCAAAATTTTGGTCAGAATTTATTTTTAAAGAACCTGACGGTTGCTGACCTGCCTTGAAAAATCTTCCTTGCAGCCCTCAAACACAGCTTCAGATTCTTGTCTTAGTTAAGCATCACAGCACTCGTGTGTAAAGACTTGAGTTTGTCCATCAGGTTGTGCTTTTGCAGAACCAAAGGTACTCATCACAGCACTCTCAGCCATGAGGAAACTGGGCTCTTCGAGAGGACAGCTCAGCAGATTTGTGAGGAACCTCTTCCCTAGTCATGTGGAGAGTCTCAGTGCCTGCCTTGGTGCTGGGAGAAATGGTTGAAGCTGATGGAAAGACTATCTGCTCCTGTGATTCCTACAGGGACCCTCAAATGACTTTGTGTTGTTGAACCCAGTATCGTGTTGGAAAATCAGCCTGCATGCCCAGTAGTTTAAGGATCCCAAATTAATTCACAAATTCCATATAGGAGCTGGTCCAGTGTGTAATTTCCTCCCTGAAATGGGAACTTTGAGTCTTACTGCACATTTAACAGCTTGAAATTTGGATACCACAATATTGTTGGGAAGCAGAACCATTGTGCAGTATAAACCATTATTTTTTTTTAAATGTGTGTCTCTGTAATTAAATAAGATGTTTAGAGAAGTGGCAGGGTGAAGATCAAGGTATTTATAGATTATGTGTTTAAAAATATGACAAATGACCAGTCCTGGAGTTTTCTGTTGCAGTAAGGTATAGTGTTCAATGGTTTAAATGATTGCAAGTCACCCTCTGCAATAATTCTCAAAATCTTAGGGCTTGCTGATTCATTTTGTATTATGCTTTGCCTGCTTTTATGATATTATTTGCTTGGGTTTACAGAACTCATCCTTGCTCTCTGCATTTTATCCACTAGGAATAAAAGGCTGCAATCTGCTGGTTTTGTGTTAATAAATATTTTATTATTCACAGTTTCAAGTATTCTCCTGGTGAACCTCAGCTGCTGTACTTTCTGAAAATAATGCCTGGTTCAAGGATGAAAATTGCCTTCCAAGTTATGAGAAAGAAACACAACCCAGCACTGCCCTTCCTCAAGTAACCCCCAAACAATTGCCAAAGCATTGCTGTGTTTTAATTCTCACTCTGTTGTACTTCTACTCGTTGTATTGAGAGAACTCTATTTATAAGAAAGAAGTGACACGTAATAACCATCTCCTCTCTGAGCTTGCAGGAGCCTCAGCATCTTCCATTGCAGCAGATGATGTCTTGTGCTGTTCTCACCAAGGAATACCATGGAGCTCCTTGTCCAGGATGTAACCGTGGCACTGTGATGAAGGGACAATAACTGGATCCCTCTAGGTCCTGCTGCCCTGGGCTTCCCAGGGCCACCTGTAAGAGGTGAGAGAGGGTGCAAGAGGGAGGAGGGTGTGGAGTAGAAGAGCAAGTTCTTCCTATCACCATCCAGGGCCATATAGACCCAGAGATGCCTAAGAAAATAATTCATCCTAAACACAGTTGACTGGGTTAAAAAATCTGGTGTGATATGCTAGAAAAAAAAGGGGAGATTTTGATAACTCAAACCACAATCTACCACTGGAGTCCATTTACCAATAGTGGGTCAGATGCTGCTCATCTTCCTCATTCTGAGTTGTTCCTTACTCTGTAGTCAAGTCCATTGACTTCACCAGGGCTACTCACTCTCTTAAGTACAAACTGTTGTAAGAAAGGGTGAGAGAAGAGTACCCTAATCCCTGAACTGTTTTTCAGACCTCTTTGTCCATCCCCAAAAATTTTGATGCCACCTACTCAGAATGAAAAATTGAATTGTGTCAAAAATCTTGGGCTTAGATAAAAAAAAACTTGAGTTGTTTAAAACAAACTGTAAAACGACCTCTCAAAGTGCTGCAGATTCACTTTTCGGATATGCAATTTTCTTTCTATTGAATTTTTTGACATATGGTTATGTAAAGCAGGTAATAGCAAACTCTATCCATTTACACCTTCCAAAAGGCAGTTACTTCAGGAGTTAATGCAGAATTATTTTTAGTATGTATTCAAGTTTATTCATGCTGAAAGGTGGTACTTATCTTTTGTAATTTTAGAGTAGTTATTTGAATAAAAACATGAGTATAGTTCCATTTTAACTGCCATGTGACATTTGGGAGCTGGTTAAAACCTCTCCCAAGATGTGAAAATCCCAGCATTTTTTCTTTGCAACAGCTCAGCAGAACACACAATACCTGTGTAGGTGTTTGCACCTATGTCTGCAAATGCATAAAATAAGAGTAGTCTCCTGGATGGTAAGAGAATATTATACCATAAACAGTGAAAGTATCCATTGGCCAGAAGAAAGTCCAATTTTCAGTGTTCTTTGTAGGAAAAACTTGTTGAAGTTCAATTACCCCTTTGATTCCAAATTAAACTGTCACTGGAGAAGTTGTTAGATAAAAATCTGTGGCTGAGTATTTTCCCTAGAGCTGGGTAAATATTTCTGTTAACCAAGGAACTGAGCCCTTTTTTCAGTTCAGAGACTATCTATGCAGAGGTTGCAAGTTTCTCATGTTTTGGGGTCACTGTTTAGATAAGCCTTATGCTGTTGTTTCTTCTCTCTAATGACAGTGTGCAAAACAAGGGGCCTGTAAAATCTGTGTGTAATTTTGGTGGAAGGAGTTTAACTCTTTGTCCAAGAGCACATGCTGGGGTTTGACTGGGACAGCCTAACAGGAAGGCAACAGTGAAAGGTCAGCAAAATGTCTTCTGCAAAATTATCTTTGTCTTGCATTTGATTTCCAAGAAGGTGACTATAAACCTTTTATTTAGAGATAACTGTGGGTCTGACACTGGAAAAAGCGATGCAGTAAAAATAATAATTGAGTCATGATGATAATGAGGCTACAGTTATGCAATACTGAATTATCCTTATTTCTTTTGCAGGCAATGCACAATTGCACTTTTTGATATTCAGGATAATCTGGGTTGCCTCTGCTTTGGGTCTTGTATCAATACCTCCGTGCAGTACCATCTTGCAGAAGAAAATGTATGATTTTTTTCAGAATAATCCCTTTTAAAGGCTTTTTCACGAGCAAGTGTATCCTAAAAATATTTTTATTACTGGGTTTATAGAATCATTCAGGTTGGAAAAGACCCTTGGGATTGTAGAGTCCAACCATTAACCCTACTCTACAAAGTTCACCCCTAAACCATGTCCCCCAACACCACATCTAAATGAGCCTTAAACACATCCAGGGACGGTGACTCAACCCCCTCCCTGGGCAGCCTGTTCCAGTGTCATGGACAGTAATGTTTAAAGAGGCATTTAATGATGTATTTCTTCTCCTGATCTATATTCAGTGCATTTTCCAGCTCATGAGCCCAAACGAACCAGCCCTGAATGTGCCTCTTTGCTCAACACTAAACTCTCTTAACTCCCCAGCGGCACTTGGCAGTTGAGATCGTGTAGCTGCTGTAGATCAGCAGGCAGCAGAGTCACAGCAATGATGTGACCAGTTCACAGGAACAGGAAAGTGTTCTCAACTTTCCCCTTGCAGTAGCTGAGAGGTTTAGCAGACATGTTACTGTGAGCACACACTGTTTTTTTAGACCATGAACTGTGTGTGGTGTAAGGGCCAGCACTGCAGCACTGGCCACTCCAATGGAGGAGGTTGGACCCCAGGTCTGCCCATCCTGCTCCTTCCTGAAGGCTGTACCTGCCTCTCCAGTGGTATCCCAGCTCCTGTGGGTGCCTTCAGGTCTTCCCTACAGCTGGCCTGACTCCCAGCAGATGACAGGCAGAGTGGGTGTCTCCTTCAGCACTCAAAGCATGGAACAGCCCTTACTCTAAGCCCTCACTCCAGCAGGGTCAGTCAGTCTGAGCCTGCTGCTGGCTGCAGCCCTTGGTGTCAGGATGAAAGGTGTGGAGCTGATTTTCCCACCAAGAGTGCATATCTTCTCCCAGTCCTTCACCTGAATGGAATATTTCCATGACTTGTTAGTGGAGCTAATTTCAGAAGACTGTAAAGAGGTCCCAGACTCAGTGAGCTATTGTAATTCACTGGGATGAGACTCAGCAAAACACAGGGAAGCAAAGAAAACTGAAGTGAATCTTCTTTCTCTCAGTTACAGGTATTTTATCTTGAGTTTGGAATTTTCTTGGTGAGAAGAAGCTGCAAGAGGTGCTCCCTTCCTCTTAGCATTGCTGCTGAGTAAGAAATAAACTTTGGTAAAATTGTCATTTAAATGAAGGGACCATGAAGCTCCCAGTGGTCATGGGGGAGCTGTCATGCTTTTCTTACCTTAATTTCAGTGTTATTGTTTGGGTAGTGGTTAATGTTAATCCAAGGAGGTTACTCTTCTTTATTTACCATGGGTTCTGCCTGTAGTCCTTATCTTCAGCTTCAGGAGAAACTGAGGGCTTCCTTACTGCAAAGCTCTTATCAAAGCTGCTCCTGACAAGTCAGCTCCAGTAACATGCTCTCGATTTTTTTATTTTGCTTTTGCTTGGTGTTTTTCCAACCACATATTCCCCCCCTACATGTCTGCTGGCACAAGAGTCCATGTGAGCATTCCCTGATCAGTGTCCAACCTGGACCCTTCAGGACCTCACGTTGCTCTTGTTCCCCCCTGGCTTCTTCTTCAGGTAAATTGTGTGGTGTTGAACAGAGCCTCTATCTAGCCCTTTTTAGAAACATTTATCATAAGGCTCATGAGATGCCATCCTGGGTCCTGCCAGCTTTCTTACCATCCCTAACACTCCCCTGCCCTATGGGCCATTTGGAGGGTGGCCACTTTGGGCAGGTGGCAGCTGGGGGTGTCAGTGTGCAGCCCTCCAAGCACAGCAGAGATGTGATTTATCAAGGACACTTGGACAAACAGAAAAAACCCCACCTCTGTGCACAGCTGTTTCATCCCTGCTGCCAAGTCACACAAGAAATCCCCTGGCTATGGAGAGAAATCAGAGAAGAAATGCTTCAGCTGTTTTGGAAATACCCGCAGGTACAGTAGGATCCTTGAATTTTATATTTCTCTGCCTTTCTTGATGTGAAAAACTGTTGTTTTGTATGGTGCTTGTCTTCCTTGGGAAGGTGTCTGTGCCATCCCTCCTGGCTCTTCACTGTTCAAAGATGCATTTTTCTTTTCAGACTGGAAGTTTGTTAAACATAAAGGTCCATATACTGCAGTCTCCATCGCTGCTCCCCTCTCACCACAATGATTTGTGTATGCTAAGAGCCAGAGAAACATGCCTGTTATCTGATTAACTACCCTTTTGCCCTTTCCTCAAGGGCACCTCTTCAGCCACCTTATCCCATGTACCCACCTGTACCTCTTGCTGAAAGCCCTGCAGCTCCTGCAGCTTGGCTCCTCTGCAGGAACAGCAGAGCTAAGCAGCAGCCAAAGCATTATTTATTTACCCCTGGGCCCTCCTCATTTTGCTAACCTGTTCACTGAGTTAGTAATTGATAAATCAAGGCCATCTCCTTTCCTCCCTTTCCACCTGCATCCCTCCTTCCTTCCCCTCGAGGGCTGTGGCACTGCTCCTGCATCACAGAAATTGCTCTGCTCCTACTGCTGGTCTTTGCATTCAGCTTCTGCATTTTTGAAGTGGAGTTTTGAGAGGAATTACCTAAATCTGGAGAAACACCACCATGAATCAGCCCCATTAGCTCCCTGATGTTTTATTCTTTTGTTTGACTCCTCTTTAAATATATTTGGTGGGAAGTGACATGGTGAGACAGATCTAAGAAGTCAATATTGCAGCTTCCCAGCTAAAGCCCTGGTGCAGCAGCTGAATCACACACACTGGGAAACAGGCTCCCGTCTGCCCCTCTGCTCCTTGCTGCTGACAATTTAAACTCTGCCAGGAGTGAAGGAGCTTGGCCCTGAGCCTGTTACAAAAGTCTCAATACAGAAATTCATGGGTTTATCCTGGATGGGCTCCAAGCACATGGTAATCAGCAGAACTGCTGGCAGCAGGTGGATGGTGGCTCTTGGGCTTTGGAGAGCTACGTTATTATGTGTTGCTTTGGTTTTGAGCATCAAGAAAGCAAAAGAACAGCCCAGCTTCTGCTTTTGCACTGAAAACGATAGGAAGCTCCTGGCACTGCTGCCAGGAGGTTTTTAAATTGACTCTTCCTCCCTCTGCCCTTTAAAACTCATGAGAAATAAATTGGCACAATTTGTTTGAGAATTAACATAAGGTGGCTGCAGAGATATGAAAGGTCTTTGCCAGGCGTAGCCCATTTACAACTTGCAAGTAAATAATTTAATTAGTGGGAAACATTTCTACTAAGTGCACAGAAAGCCTGTTAGCTCAGATCTTATTCCAGGCTCTGCAGTGGCCCTGGAGAGCCCAGCTTGGGCTGATATGGGATGAAGGGCCATGGTGGGTGATGGGTCAGATCCTTCCTTGGATACATTCACTCCTGCTTCCTAATCTGATGTCTGATATATCCACTACAGGTCCAGATTTCAAAGGTGAAGATAAAAAGTGATTTTTATCAGTCTTTATGGCAGCATCTGCACTGCTCTAGAGGAATGTCCTGCATGGCTGGGCTAATGGCCAAATGGCATGTTTTGGCTTGTCCAAGGATGACTGGAGGGATGTCCCTGGCTGGAGGGGGGCTCTGTGGTTTGGGCTGGCCTCCTTGGCTCCATCCAGTCTGGTTTCACTTGGGTCACTTGCGCACAATTTGGCCAGTGCTGTGGGGTCAGCTTGGGTCATGCTGGGCTGCTTGGGGGTGGTGAGCACCTGGTGCTCTGAGACTGCCCAGCTCCCAGCATCACCCAATCCCCTCCTGCCTCTCAGCCATGTCAGGACATGAGGCAGGACACAGAAAGGATGTGGTAGGAAGGTTCTGAAAGCAGTAAAGTGGCTCTTCAGTAATCCATTCCATGTAGTGACTTTTCTTTCCTCTTCAAAGGACCCAAACACCTCAGAAGTTTAGGGAAAATGGAGCTGATCCCAGTATTCACATGGCTCTTTGGTGACCTAAGAAAAATGGGGAAAAAACACAGTTCTTAGTTGTTTGTTTTGTTTTAAATCTCTGTATCTGGTTTTATTTATACAATCCATCAAGAGGTGTCTCACCAACAACATTATTTAAGCTGAACTAGGAGATGCGCTATTAGTCTTGAAAATTCATAAGATAAACAGATTTTGACATTTAATTTGTTGTAGTCAGTGGAAGAATAAATTATGGAGCAAACACTGTGCAGAAAATATTTAAGCAAAGGAGAGATCAGTGTTCTTTGTATGGGCTCTTATACCAGGACCATATATTTTGCATGTCCTGTTTATTTCGGTGTTGGGTAAGATGAAGTGTGCAGTTTGTTTTGTTTGCTTAGGGAATAATTTAAACACAGCTTGGGATGGAGCATCTGTCGAACAACTCTTTGGTCAGTAAACAGTGTAAGATATATTTTTATTAAACATACCCCAAACATCTCCCCTTATATCCCTGCTGCTGAGAAGAGTAGGCACATGAATTGTCTTCAGCTGAAGGCACCAGGCTTTGCTGTGCAGGAAGAGATGGCCGCTTTGTTTCAGAGCTACACATGCATCTAAATGATTAGTGCTGTGAAGAAGAGAAATGAGGGGTAGAGCTAAAGCAGCTGGGCTCCAGATAAAAATAATGAATGTCAAATAAGTACATGCCTGAGGTACCATCCTCCCAAAGAGAGCAGGAGAGGGATTGGGTTGGTGGGTAATAGGTTTTCCATGAGTGTCCCCAGGCCCACCCCTTCCCTGAGCTGATCTTGGCAGAGCAACGATATTGGTACAAAAAGTGCTAACGTGTCTCCTTGAGAGATGTGCCGTGCAGCTCTGTCTGCTGACAGCCAGGAATGGCACACGCACACAGAGGCCATGCAGGACAAGGTGTGTTCCTGGGGGGAACATGTAAGAAACTCAGGAAACACAGCTGGGTCTGGTGTAAAAGGGAAGTTTGGGGCTGTTGGGACAGTGCTCAGAGCTGCCTGGCCCTGGCTTTACCTGGTTGTTACTGTGCCAGAAAACATCCTGGCCCCGGTGTCTGTGATAAATGAAACGTTGTGGTTATGACTGAAAAATCATCTCTTCTTTGAAACCTACTAACTGTAGAGAAATTCTGTTTAACAAAGTAGGTAAGCCTGGGAGGGGTGAACGTATTGCTTCTGATTACTTTTTTTGGTTTCAATTTCAATAGCTGCTGTTAGAAAGCCAGATCCACATGAGTGTGATTCAAGTGAAGGCATGGTATAGACCATGGAGTAGTTTTGTCTGTCTTTCCCTGCTTTATTCTCTCTTCCTCCCCACCCTTTATCTGTCTGCAGCTCTCACCTACTTCTGCCCTGCAGTGATGAGGTCCTCAAGTGAGCTGGGGCTTCTAGATACAGCTACCATGCAAATAGTACATGGTAAGGCAGAGTCAAAAGATATTTACACATCCAGCAGAGCTATTTTGATTATTTCTAATGATGCATGTGAAACTCCCAAGTTTGGGTACCAATTAATTAATTGTGCTCTTCATTTGGTCTGCTGGGAATGATGGTACAAACAAGGGAGATGAGGCTGGGACTGAGCAGCCCTTGCTGGGAACCAAATGTGGAAGAGCAGATGCTAGAGATTTTGCTGAGAGGTTGGATTCGATTAACTCTTCTGCATTGTGAGTGCTATAAATTTGGGAGCTGGGTGGGCCAGACTGCACAAGAGAGGTGGCAGATGGGATGAGGGGAAGATGATTAATTGAAATCTAAGCAAGCAGGCTTGTATTAGCTCCTGCTGTGTGTTTTGAAATGTGCCGACTGAAGATGGAATTAGCAGGAGGTGGCGCAGATGGGAAGAGGACTGAGAGTGATGTGAGCTAAAACCTGAGACCACAGTCTTGGGATGTGAAAGTTCTGCAGCCCTTTCACTGTCAGGCCTGGTGGGAGGCAGGTCTGAAGGTGCAGGTGACAGCAAAGCTGCCTTCTTTTTTGTGCTTCAGTCTGGAAGGAATACTGCAAATGGAGCCTGAGTAGATACTAATGAAAGCTGAGGAAGACTTGGCACTGATGTGCTCTGAGAAGTGTTTGGGTTTAGTTTCTTAAACAGTGGAGGAAGCAGAAGGGGTGTTGTGAGAATCACCTCTGGGTTTGGGGCCAATCTGCCTCTCTGGAGTTGCATATCATGTGTTGGCCTTCAGAAGCACTTAGCTGTCCACCTTGCTCAGGAAGCTGGGAAGTGAAGCAGCAAAGGAAATAAATTAAAAAAAAAAAAAAGGATAAAGGGGAACGTAATCCCCAACTGCCTGAAGCAGGCTGGAAAGAGGGTCAGGAGAATAGGAGCTGCAACAGAAAAGCATTCAATAGACACTCAGACAGGCATAATGATAGACACAAACTTCTAGATCAAGCCAGTTCAATAAAAAGCTGATGGTAGGAGACCACAGGGATGATACGCACTAAATGACATCATTTACCACTCTGCTTGTTATCTCTCATTATACTGCATTATGCTGTAGATCCTATTATGTGCTGCTTAATGCAAATCTGGCCCCTGCTGTGCTGGGCACAACACACTAGAAGAGGAAAAAAAAAAAATAATAAAAAAATCATTCCTTGCCCCAAGGAGCTCATGATAGAGAGTAAGGAGTATTTCTGTGAAAAATCACATCACCAGTTCTGTGCTGGAGGCTGTGGAGGATAGTGATGGGTGGACAGGGTGTTTCTCAGAGTTTTGTAACAAAAGCAAGTTATATGTCTAATTTGTGTATATTTTTATATCTATACATAGATATATGTATATATAATTTATATATTTTATGTATATATAAAAAGTAGAAATTACTGTGGCTAAGCAGATTACAAGGAGCATCTTGGAACCTATAGCAGCTTCAGTTTGTTGAGGGGGGAATGATTTATTTTAGGGGTATAGAGATGCTGGAGATTTCATTTGATCTTAGGTTTTAGTAGGATAACAAATTTTCATATGTACTAACTTGGAGACAAATCCTGTGTGGTTTGGTGGTATTTGTGACTTTCACTCGAAACTCAACAAGCCTCAGTAGCTACTTTTGCTTTGACATGGTGGCTTCTTCCAATGAAGAACCCTGAAATTTAGTAGGATTGAGCAGGACTTAGGCAAAGTCTTGTGATGCAAAATGATCTCTTAAAACAGCTCTAAGAAGTCTGTATAACACAAGAGCAGCTTGAGATGAAGGGAGTAGCAGAAGTCAGCAAGAAGCAATGGCTGGGAGGAGGCTGGTGGTCTCTGGTGGCACTTATGAATTCCTCCAAACAGGGAACTGAGAAGGACCCATTTGATGTAACAGGGTAAGAAGCCAGTGTCTCCTGTCTCAGCAAAGAGAATGTGCAAGAAAATAACCATAGAAAGGTCAACTGAAGTTAGGGTAAATATGAGGCTTGTGTTTACAGCCCTTGGTAGGAGAAAGCTTGAATGCAAGCAGTTGATTTTAAGGAAAATTGTTTTGTTGGGCTGGCAGGAGCATCGTTTGCTAGTTGTTAATAGGGTTCTACCTGATGATAGCAGGAAAGTGAATTCTCTGTGAAGGAATGATTGCTACCAGCTGGATCCGAGCTGCAGAAGGCTGCCTCTCAAGTCTGAGGTGCCTTTAACTACCCCAAACAACCCTGTAAAGCACAAAATTATCCTGAGACCCAAGAGAGAGGAAGTTTCTTCTAAATCTATCCGCTGTGGTAAGTGGGGTTTGGGTACTCTTTGCAAGAATGGCAGGGTATGATATGAAGCTCAACAAATTTCAGGGTAGAAATTACACTGCACGAAGCCTTGTGACACTTCTCTATACATAGATGTATGTTTAATTCATACATTTAACTGAGCAAATTCAGGAATATGTAGTAGTGCAGGACTATGCTGTCCTGGCCCCTGCAAGGATTCCCTGCTACAACCTCCTGTAGGAAACTCCAAGCCTTAGGCTCTGCCATTTGTGTACTAAAATGTGTGTTGCAGTCAACCCCTGAATGGGCATGAAAACAGCACAAATATTTCAGGGTAAAGGACTTAGCTGGGAAATTCCTGCCAGCCCCTTAGGGCCTGGTCCAAAGCAAACAACCCCTCAGGAGACAGAGGCTGAGGCCAGACTAAAAACCAGTGCTTAATTCAGTCACAAGGAAATTGCTGTGACTCAGTTTCCCCAATTTAGTTGAGGTTAATTTGTTTTATTTTGAAGAATGGGGTTTATTCTATACAAGTTTCCATATTCCATTTGTCTCCATGAAGCCCCCATCAGCTGGAGAAGTTTCCTCCTTTGTTTCACTGCATTTGACAATAGAAGAGAATTTTCCCCTCTCAGCTGGCAGATTAACCATTATAGTCAGTGAAAAGTACTGTTCAGCAGGGTTAAGTCATTCCACTTAGATGGCTTTGACTTTGCTATGCCAATTATTAATTTTCATGAATTCCAAAATATGTTTTATGCTGATAAAGCTTCTTAAAGCGTTTCCTCTAAAGCTGTCTTAAAGAAAGTGGCTCTTACATAAATCCTTTGGAATATCTAATGTGCCATGGCTTTTCCTATAAATATTTGCCAGTTCCTTATTTTCACTGAACTTCACAAGTGGGTAGGTATTGATTATTTTACCAGTTACAAGAGAAAAGTCTTGGATACTTGCAGATGGTCCTAATAAACTCAGAGAACAATCTGCTGCCTTCAGCCTGGCCAAGAGGGCAGTAAGTTTCCTAGATTTCCTACCTTCTGTTTCCTCTTGAATTTTTGTATTTTTCTGCTTTGATGTTGGAAATAAATTTGCTGCCTATAAAAGGCACTTTACTGACAGGATTGATCCAGAAAACTCTCCCCCCACCCCAAAGTCTAGAAAGGTTTTTCACACCAGGGAAGAACTTAAGAAATATGAGGGTTGGAGGGTGAGAACCTGGCTCCTGGCAGTCGGGTGAGGGCTGAGCTACCCCACAGCAAATCCCTCCTCTGTGAGATAAACCAGATTTAATGGCTTCATCTGCACAACAAAGCATCTTCTCACACAATTCGCTCAAATTGTCCTTGTTTATCATTGTCTCTGGCTCCTCACCCACGGCCTCGGGGTGACAAAACACTGGTGGAGCATCTGCAACAGGCTGAGGGTGGCTTTGGGGTGTTTGTCCACAAGGTTATATAGAACTTAAATATTCTGACTGCTAATTGATTCCCTGCTACTCTCTCTAACAGGCCAAATAAAGCAACCAAAGAGCTGTCAGTCTGCTGTGGTTTAGGCACCTTGGAGTAAATGTAGCCTGCTTGGCTGCTAATGAAACTGCTGTCAGCTGAAGGACATCGTGCACGCTGCACTGGTGACATGCCATCATCTCTGGGGCAGGTTCATTTGCTGCTTTGCTTTTCCCTGTCATTTTTCACACAGAAATAATGTCCACATGTTCTGTTAGAAAAATTAATAAACCCATCTTTTTTTGGTATATCTTTTTGGTATATAAAACCATGCATGGTCTTCTTATCACCTTCCATGGTTCAGGAGGTTCAAAGATGTCTTGGAATTGAACTCAGCTAAATCTGAAACTTCAGTGTGGAATATTCCCTTATTTCTGACTATCAGAAGTGAGTTTGCTAATTAGGGAAAAAAGCCAAGGTCTGTCACCCCGGGAAATATTTTAAGAAACCAGAAAAATGTCATTCCTCTATGACAAATGACAGTTAAAATAATGTTTAATAGCAGCAGAGGTGACTTGCTGCTGCTGCTGCAGAAGTCTGGTGCTTCGAAGAACTAGAAGAGCTTGATCTGCATTTTCAGCTTTATAAGGGAAAAGGAGGAAAAAGTAAACCATGTGATTCATTACTTAAAATAAGATAGTGGGTAGGAAGTGTGAGGGAAGATGACTGTCCTACCATAAAATGGAAATATGTCCAAAGACCCATCTGGAATGTCTGAAAGAGCAGGCAGAGCCACTACTGCTGAGCTGTAGCTTTTTGCATTCATTTCCACCACACCACCTTCTCTCCTCTCTGAAATTACCTTTGTGTCGCTGAGCTCAGTTCACTTTGGGAAGTGGGTTTGGCTGAACTGGGAGAAAATTTTAGTGGGGAGCAGGAGGACTTAATACAACTGCTTGTGTCACTGACAATTCACATCCTGGATGCTCTGCACTGATTTCTCAGTGGAGACAAGCCCTGGGGATCTGACTTTGATTATCTGCATCAAGAAGCTCCAGATTACCTTGATGTCTTGCTGACTTCATCTGGACTGGTGCAGGCAGGGTGGATTAACCAGGCAGCCAGGATCGGATCAGCTTCAGGGGCTTGGTGAAATCCTAGGAAATTTCCTAGTCTGGTATAAAACTGCACCAGAGGAGACTGGGACAGCAGCATGATGGATAAACCCTGACTTATTTCTGCTGTAAGAGGTTTTGGAGATAAGGTTAACCTATAAATAATGTTTACATTGTAAATTGGTTAAATACCTTTTTTCATGGCGGGGGTGGGGGGTTGCTGCCTTCTTTCATTATTCCAGGTAATCAGTGTCACATCCTCAGGTCCAATACTGTCATTTGCTTTGTGATATATCTGTATTTTTGTATAATGTCTATATGTAAATATGTGTGTGTATCTCCACACACATATGTATGTATATATATTATATACATGTTTATCAGGAGAAAGATTATTTATGGAGTGATGCCTCATCCAGCTAAGAGCTCCACAGGTTCATCAGAGCCATGGAGAGCCACCACAGCAGTTCCTGCTGCAAGGTGACACATGGCACCATCCCTGTGGGACAGCGTGTGGCATCTTTGGGATCATGGCATCTTTGGGCATGTGCCATCACAGCATTTGCTTCTAAGAAGATTTCCTCTGGCACACAAGAAATGGGGAGATGCTTTCTTCCTAATGGACAAAAAGGGGCTGAAATCAGACACTGGAAACACCAGTGTGGAGAGGGAGGGGGACAGCCCTGGATGCATGTCCCTGTTTCCAGGACGAGGTGGCAGCTTGGCCTGTGCAGTGTCAGTGTGGCGTTAACAGCACGTGAGGCTGTGTGCTCAGGGTTTGATGTGGTGCATGAAAAAAAGTGAATTCCTTTCTGAACCTTTTTCTAGAAAACCTCAAATATGGTTCTGGTCTGATATGAAGCAGAAGAAATTAGGACAGATGACTTTCCCATCCTGATTTACGTTGATTTGCTTCACTGGGGGCACAGGGAAAATTAAAAATAGGGGCCACTGGTGACAGCTACTGTGGCACGTGCAGCACAGGGACTGCTCTTTCCCAGAACTGCCTGTCATTTGTATTCTCATTGTTCTGGAGATGTATATGGCTTCATTACTAAGTGGCTGACCTTTACCGAGCAGCTTGTCAGAAGCAGAGGTTTCAGCTTGATGGTTGCTGAGTCCAGAACGTTACCTGGTGACTGGCTGGGAGACAGGCAGCTCTTGGTGATGCTTGTTCTGGGGGCGTGTAGGAGAGTGGCTACCAACTTTTTTTCTGTTGGTGGCTGTTTCTTTTGAGTGTGTGATTACTGATGGCTGGCTGTTAGGATTTCCCAGTAAATAGATGGGACGTTATTGGGGTTTCTTTAAAAGGTTTAATTTTTAATAGAATTTTGGCACTTGATGCCATCATAGTGATTTTGAGACCAGCCCGTTGTGACAAACCTGTGTACATTTTATAGTAATTATTCTACTGAAGACCCTCACTCTCCTTCAATAGCCTCATTACTCGGGTGTTATATCTGACCAACAAACAAAACATTTCAGCTACCATGGGGCAGTAGGGCTTTAGCAAGTGAGCCTGTCTCAATCCATAGGGATGTGTCAGCCAGCCAAAGGCTGAGTGATGTCCCAGATCCAGGCTTCTCTTAAACAAGGAGAAATAATAACCTTGTATCCAGGGGATTTAAAAGAGATGTAGGAACACATAAACACAAAAAAGTTATCTGTTTCAATCTACATTCAACAGTTTAGTAGACAGGTTAGAAACTTCTCTAACCTTGAGCAGGTTTGCTGGAGCATGATGGTAGCTTGTAAGCAGGTCCACCACAAGCAGCATTGACTGGCTTATGCGTGGGCATATTGCAAATACCCTCTGGAAAAGCTGTTCTGAGTGGCATCATTTGGAGGTGTTTTGGCCTGCTTGACTACCAGGGGTAACACGGGGGCAGGTTTAGTGATGAATCACAAAGCAACCCAGCTCGTTTGCTGGGTTCATCCCAGAGGTGGCTGCAAGAAACAAATGAGCCCCAGCTGCTGGGGCGGGTTGGCCCTGTTACCAGCACTCACCCCAGCACCTCCCCAGGTCTGGGCTACACCAGGCTGGAAGGTTAAGTCTCCGGAGATCACCTCCCCTGGGCGATTTTGGCAGCTGTAGCACCTTGCAGCAAAGCAAGTCTGTCTGCTTTTCTAAGGGCTGTGTCTCTTCTTGGATCAGATACAGTCAATTAAGACAGATTCCCCCATCCCCATGGACATGGAGGCATTGAAGATCTGGATGGATATCTCCTGATGAACACCAGGAACTTGCTCAGCATCTCTCCTGGAAGCCCACTTGCTGCTCGGAGGACACAGAGATGCCAGCATCATGACATGGCAAAGGTAAATAATGGGTACACTACATGGTGATGGTAAAAGTGAGACACCCCAACTACTTACCAAGTACCAGGAGATTATATTAGTGTGTTTGTCCATGTACTTACTGAGCACACCTCTTGATCTTAACCTATAAAGTCAGATGACCAGATCCACAGGATGCAAATCCTGGGTGTAAATGTAATCACAAACTATCCCCCTACCCCTGAGAAAACAGTTCTTCCGTGAAGTGCAAAAACTTCTCCAGCTACTCTGCATTTGATTTGAATTTGAAGCAAAGATTTGACAACTGTGTTTGGGGACATGCAGTGTGCTGATATTTACAGGTGTTAACAGGATTATCAGTGTAGAAGTTACCTTATTTGCCAATTCATTTGACTTAAAAATGCATTCCTGCCTCTCTGGAGAGCTGGTGCTGATGAGAGACACTCATCGAGGAGGAAAGTGCAGGAGTTTTGGTTCAGCAGGTCCCATTATTGCCAGGTTAAAAGAAAATCACAGGTTGCAGAAGCAGACGGGCTTAAACTTAACTGCAGATGTGCTGCCACAATTACGGGTGCTGACAACGTGCAGGGCCAAGTCTGTTGTGGGACTTTCTTTCTTGGCTGGAATTAAGGAAAGAATTAATGGAAGAATCCAGCAGCCCTGTTGACTGAGCAAATCATCAGTCAGTTAAGTGCATCCTGTCAGCAGAAGGTGATTTTAATACTAGGCCAGTGGGCTCTCACCAATTAAAATAAACATTTATTATCTGGTGTTGGGATTCTTTCCAAGAAGGAAAATACAGTTTGGAAAGGCTTTCAGAGCTGACTGGCTTTCAGAGCTGACTGCCTTCCATAGCCTGGTCTGTGCTTGAGACCAACACAGGATCTGGGAGGCGGAGAGGAAAAGAAGGATGGGGAGGAACACAAAAAGCTCAGATGAATCTCAAAGCTAGAAGAGAAACAAATCAATGTCAGGAATTAGAGAAAGAACAGACAGGGAGAGAACAGAAAAAGGAGCAGAACAAAACCGAAGACAACAGACAAAATGTGATTGATAGGAAGGGAGGGTGGCAAAAGACAGCTGAGTGACTGGTGGGGGTAATGGCATAGATATGAACCCAGGGGAGTGGGTCTGGAGACATTGCCCCCAGGATCCCAACGGGTGGCATGGAGAAGCGTTTGCCAGGAGTGGTGTTGGTGTGGTTATTGGTCTTTAGGGTGGACATGGGGTATCCCAAACCCACAGCCCCCAGGGGCTCCCCCTGCTGAGCAGATGAGCTTTCATGGTGTCTTGCAGAGACCTTGTGTCTTCTCCTGTGGCTGCAAGAGAATCAAGCCTGCATTTAGTCACAGTTTCTGCTCTTTGTTTAGTTCCATCAGAGTAAAGAGTGGCTGCACTTTTATGAGAGGTGTCAGGCAGACCTGAGAGCAGAGGGAGGAAAATGGAATAGATCTTCACATCATCTCTGTAGAGATTAAAAAGAAAGGCAACTCAGTAAAATCTCAGTTTTTCTTATTGCTTTTTCTTATGCTACACCTGTAGAAGCCAGAGGAGAATCTACCATTTAAACCAGATTAAGTGCTGATACCATCATTTTGACAGGACAATCCAGCTGTCATCAAGACTAGACCATCAGGCAGTACCAGGCAGCACAGGCAGAGATAGTCTTTCATTCAGATGATCTGGTATTACTAGAAAATTAGGAGAACTTTTCAGGATCTAAGTGCTTGTGAATAGGAACAGCAGCCTCCAAAACTAAACAGGAGTTGAGAACAGTTGTTAAAAGCTTAACTGGATGCATGGCCCTTAGACCACAATGGGAGGAATAGTAGCAGGTGTACTGCTCGTGAGCAGTTAGAGAGAGAACCTCTCTTCATCAAAGGCCCTGTGTCTCGTGTGTTTCTCTGGATGTGTCACAGACTCCTGCAACCTTTGTGCCTGCTGCTGGCTGGGAGGGCCAGTCAACAACTGGGGGATGAGTTGATTTCCTCAACTTCAGCTGCCTCTAGAGAGCTGGGTTAACCCAGAGCAGGGTATTCCAGTAAGTTGCATGGGCACAAGACCAGGCATTGCATGACCTTGTGGGGTGCAGGCTGTGGTTGCCAGCTCAAGGCCATGTAGGCAGCTGCCTCCTCATGGAAGTGGGCAGAAGATGTGAGAATGTCACAGGTGGTGGGATGGTTGGAGATCCCGTAACTGGGTGCAGGTTTGGGTTTGGGACCCACAACTCTGAAAGGACAGGATACTTCACCACTTTTAACTTTCACCTGCTCACTCTTGTTCCTGGAACCCCCAGGAGCTTTGTGCCCAGGGAATCCCATGCTGTGAATGCATCTGTGTCACAAATGAATAAGCTTCCGTAATCTTCCACTGCTGCAGAAAAGCCCTTGGGGGATCCCTTGGGATTCCGAGGTGGGTACAGACAAAGGGATAACGTGAGCTGTGTGACCCATGTGCCATTTGATAAATGCTTAGATAAATTCCTTAATATTATTTTACTCCCATGGGGTTTTTCTTCTTTGATGTTGAAGCTGATGGCCAAAATTATCAACAAGCCACCATGATATAGTCAAATGTGAGCTGAAAGGTGTGACATTGCTTGTGTGCTGCAACCTAGTGACCATTCTCATATTAGAGCATTTGCTCTAATGCCCTGTCAATGGGGGAATGTTTTCTTCCCTTCTGTACCTATTTCACAGTGTAGGGAAATCAAAATCTGCTTTCAAACCAGCTGCAGACTCTGACTCTTTTTAATTAGGTGTTTATGGAAAGATGCTCAGCACCACCTACATGGTTCTCTGCTCCCATTGAGCAGTCAGCACCGTGCAGGATGAGGCCCTGTGTTGGCATCAGTTACTGAGGAAACTGCCTTAATAGCAATGGAGCATCTGTTTCTATTAGCAACAACAGCTTCTGCACTTAGCCCTGTGTTAGTGCATTGAAGCTCCTCATTACTGAATTGCATTAGTCTGGGGGCTTTTGCCAGTCTGGGGGCTGCACAGGGAGGAAGGGGCTGCCCCAGGACAACAGGTTACTGTCAGTGGGATAGACTATGGAGGAGGCAGGAGAAGGGAGAGCACAATTCCTATGTTCACCCAGGTAAGAGCTGAGCATCCTCTCCGAACCCACGTGCACACCTTCTATAAAACACAGCGGTGTGAAAGCCAGAGCTGATGTGCGTGTGGCTGAGCACTGTGCCCAGGGCCTTCCTGCATGTCCAGAAAGCTGCTTCCAGCCAGCAAGGAGACACAGATGCTCTGGGTAACAAAGGAGTGATGTAACATGGGAAAGCTCTTTCGGGGCAGTTGTCTTTCAGAAGCAGCAGGATGCTGCCAGTGTATTCCTGTAGCTATTCCTGGTGGGTACACGCAGATGGAAATGGTTTCTAACATGGTGCGTGAGGAGCCATCGCCTTTATCTTTCACTGTCAAATGTCCCAGGCTCAATGTCTGCAGGGGAGCTGGGATTGAAACCAAGCTGCTCATTAGCTCTGGTGGGCTCTGGGATGAAGCGCAGCGTCTGCTCTGCATGCCTGGCCACCCGCACGCCTGCCGCCCTGCACCCGTGGCAGGGAAATGCACACTGAGGGGAGGCTGGATGTGGGAGGGTGAAACGCTGCGAAGCATGAGCAGCTTCAGTGATGAGCTCTGTGCTGTCATTTGCAATGTGAACGGAGCAGCGAAAAGGAAAGGCACGGCTTTCACTGGAGAGCAGCCACGGAGCAGCTGTGAAAGGTGCTTTCCTATTTACCTGGAGGAATTTTGTTGCATGTTGCAAGGAGGCTTTTGCATTTCCTTTGGAAAATAGGCTCCGGTTGCCCAGAGAATTGGTGTTTGAAAAACCTGTGGTAGGTGTCCTGGTTTGAGCTGAAACAGAACTAATTCTGTTCAGTGATTTCACTTTTCAGCTCGGTATCTTCTAAGTAACTGCACTTTCTGAAGTTAACAGCAGAGTTCTGCAGACAGCATCTACTTCTTGCAGTGATAACGTTCAGTGCTTAGAGTCACTACCAAGACTGGTGTGTGCAGAAAGGCTCTTGCTTTTCCTTGCTCCTGTGCAGACCTAGGTTGTTGCTAAATCTTGTGTACCATGTCGGGGGTGCAGAAAGTAAAAGGCTGCACCTGTGGGGATGGGTGGACAGGGCAGGTGACCATAAACTGACCAAGGAGGAATGCCAGTCCATGTACATCATATTGAGTATAAAGCGGCGTGATCATAAGGGTCAAATCTCTTTAATAGCTGGCATCCACAGAGGACTCTATCCATTCTGCCTTTGGTTCTGGTCCATGTGTTCCTGAAGCCAGCTCCCATCAACTGCTAAGTTCAGTCTGGGACTTCCCCAGTGTCTGCTCCACAGAATCAGGGTGGCAGTGACATAATTGCCATCAGGGGGCTGGGTTCAATATTGGTTTTGTCTATATTTGTATATATTCCATTTTATTGTTATTATTTTCATTAAAGCTGTTTCAGTTTCTTTTCTAATCCATAAGTCATTATTCTCTTTCTATTCCCCTTTGGAAAGTGAAAAGATTTAATAGAGAGCATCTTTCATTCATCTAGGGGCTGCCCCAGCCCTAACCCTTGACAGCAGGAACCAGTGAGCTGAAGATCCGAAGTGAGCCATATGAGCATATTTAATTAAAGTTGTGAACATTTTGTTCTGCTGCAGTAAAGCTTTTATCTATAAAGTATCAGTGTATTCTCATTAAAGAAGGCAAACCCATCTAGCTCAGAGGGTGCAAGAGGTGAAAATAAATCGAGTTTCATCTCAGGTTCTGACTTTTCTTTGCATACAAGCATTACTCCTACAAAATGAAACTGTCATTTTTCTGCAATAGAAAGTCTAAATTCTTCTGACTGAAAGTTGTGCTGGAATGACTAAAATTAATCAGACAAAGTTGTTTGGTAGCAAGTCTTAAAAGCTGAGCCAAGCTTACAGCAATTCAGCTAAGTAGATTAACACGTATGACTCTACAACGCTGTCAATCCTTGCAGAGAATTTGTATTAGGCACTTTTGGATATTTCTGGCAAGTCCTTCCCAGCTGATATTGTTGCTCACCACCAGAGCATGCAAACTTTTCTTTTCTTCTTGTTTTGCATCTCAGTTTGCCTCCCGGGAGGGAGGGGGGAGAAACACATTTGCGTATTGCCATGGTTGCAAAATCTGGCATTCCAAAGGCAAATCAGCTCCCTTTGTGTGTTATTGGGTCAGCTGTGATGAAATGAGGGGCAAAGAATGTGTCTGAGCCCTTCAGCTTCTGAATGTTCAATGAGAGAAACCTTTAAAGGGCACAGCCAAGATCTTGCTGACGCAGCTGCAGAAACCATCTCCACTTGCTACTGCCCCTCAGCTGATGCGAAGCTCTGTCATAGCCAAAGTTGACAAAAACTGCATAAAAGCCACTATTTCTGCACAAAACCAGCTGGCTTATTTTAGCAACCTTCATTAGTGCAATTAGTGAGCAATAGCTGGTGACCTGAGCTAGCAAGGAGGGCAGGGGTGTGCTGGCCATGTCTGCATCCCTGGGTGATAACAAACAGCCCTGGGGAGGGAGGGGATACAAATAGCTTCTGAAAGTCCTCCAGGTAAGTCTCCTATGGAGATGTCTGATAAAACATGGGTGCTTTTAATGTTTTTGAGCCATCGTTTGAAAATGCCTCACTACTGCAATGCATGAAGAGAGCTGCTGTTCGGGAAGGAGACAGCAGCTGACTCCTGTGGGTTTCTTGATGCTGGTGTGTCTCTAAGGTTTGCTCAGCAAGCAGCTTAAATAATAGTTTCTGGCAGGGTTGCTGGAAGAACGAACTTTTGCATGTTACAAAGCAGTTGAGAAAAGTAGGAAATGCTGCTGAGGCTGCTCGTTGCACTTCTCAACTTCTCTCATGCTCTTGCCTTGTTGAATATTTGCTGCTTTTCTCTTCCTTCATGCTGCCTTGTACATGCCTTTTATCAACAGCCCCTCCAAGGGATGCCATTGATGCTCTGCCCAATATGGCAGATGATAGCTGGGAAAATACACTCCTTTTGGACCCTGCTCTAGTTAAAAATACGTCACAGGGCTTTATGAGTCCCCAGGGTCAGCAGAGGAGGGGCTTCCCTCTGTGCTGGCTATCTTCAATGGTCAATGAGGTTTCAAGACAAGGGTCAGGCTGGGAGTACATCTGGGTTCATGCCTCCCAGGTATTCATCTCTAGTCACTCTCATTTTCTGCAGTGAGAAGGCACAGCCTAATGCTCTGCATCCTTGGTGAATTGTTATAAACGTGTTTATAATTATTTACCTAATTACAAGTGCCTTCACAAATGTTTTTGCTAGCACTTAATGGGACTAAAGTAACTTATAAAGCTAGAGTAATGAAAATATAATGCAACATGACAGCATGATAACATCACCAAAAAGACCAATCTGAGAGGGCTTTGTGTCTTAAGATCCCAACCATAGGTGGGTCACAGAATCATAGAATGGTAGGAGTTGGAAGTGACCTCTTGAGATGATCGAGTCCAACCCCCTGCCAGAGCAGGAAAACCCAGGGCAGGCCACACAGGGTTGTTAGGATAGACAGGACCTTACTGTGCAGGGAACTGCTCTAAAGAGTGGACACAGACAAGGGGCATGGGGAGAAGGAAGATTGTAGAAAAGAGGAGAAAGAAGGGGACCAGGAGGTGAGGACACTTTTTTAGAATCTTGGTCACTCCAGGGCTCATGGGCATAAAGAAACCAGGGTATTTCTTTTTTTCTTTTTCTTGGTTTTTTTTTTTTTTTTTTTTTTTTTTTTTTTTTTTTTTTTTTTTTTTTTTTTTTTTGTTT
>JANHGN010007660.1:75628-99895 GCA_024605025.1 Megaceryle maxima | reverse complement strand
CTTCCTTCCTTCCTTCCTTCCTTCCTTCCTTCCTTCCTTCCTTCCTTCCTTCCTTCCTTCCTTCCTTCCTTCCTCCCATTTGATACTACAAGCTACCTCTGCTTAGGAAGAAATACCTGCTCCCAAGAGTTTAAGAATTGCCCCTGGGAAAAGATGTTGCAGCAAAATCTTCATCAGACTCTAGCCACCCTGAGAGGAAGGGCTTATTCTCTATCACCCCGAGCACACACAGCTAGAGGCAGAGACAGTGGTAGCTTTAAGTGTCCCTAAACTCCTCTAGGTTGGTGAGTGTGCCAAGACATCACCCTTTGCCAGCCCATCAATGCACTGCAACGCTCTACTCTTTGGTCCTCTGAAAATCCCATTGTAGAAAAATTATAGACTCCACGATAAAATCCCATGGCTTTGCAACAGAAACATCATTGGCTCCTATTGTAAAAATAACTTATGCCCCAAGCATGTAACAGAAAGAAATTCGTATCTTGAAGACTGGGTAATAAGGCAGCCAAGCATGACTGTTGTTGGGTGTAACCAAAGTTAGTGCTGAAGCTATGCAGCTAATATATTAAAGCATACATATATGGCTGATTATGTATTATTACTACAATTAAGGAATATTGCCAGTGGAATACAATGTTATGACAGTGTAATGTTCTCTAAACTACACTCTTGGCAGAAATAAAAAAAATAAATGGAAAATCTGGAGACAAAAAGGCCATGAATTGCACAGTGGATAAATTTGGCCCACTGGCCTTGCTAATGTAACACAGCTGGCTCCGGAATGTGACGCTTAGTCACTTGCTTGTACCACAACTTCATCTGCCTGGGACAACCATTTATTACCCATTCGTAGTCCCAGTCAGTGTAACTTGCAGCATCACAGCCCAAAGGAGCAAAATCTAGAATTTTGACTCTGCCGAGGTTAACATGGATGTTTCCTTTGTCTTTTTTTTTTTCTTTTTTTTTTTTTTCTGTACAAGATCTTCTGGTTCACTAAAGCAGGAATTAAAAGCAAAAGAAACAGTTTGATGTGGGTTTTGCTGTGGCCCTACTGAATAATCATGTAAAAATGAATCATGTTCATTCATCACCTGTTGAACTGGGCCTCAAGTGTTAGGTTTAAATAACTAGTGCTCCAAGGGTCACATGAAACTGTCATCATGGCCCAGAACAGCCCCTCAAGAGTCAAGGCTACTTGGCAAGTACAAGAAGAGCCACACCTATGAGACAGAGCTGAGTCTGTAGACCTGAAGAGACCTAGGCACAGCTGGACAAGGTTGTCTTTTTGTGGTGGGTCTGTGCCCAGATGTTTGAGTGGATGACAGCTCTTGAGATGCTGCAAGGAAAGGCAAAAGGAAACAAAGAATAATTGCCTTGATGCTTTCTTATCTCCTACCCAACACCTTCTCACCTGGGTTAAACCAGTCACTGCTGGAAAAACTCCAGAGCACAGAGTGATGCTGATTTACACCAGGCACAAATCTGGCTGTTAAAATCTTTGTGTCCTAGAAATTGCCTTCTTTTTACTACCTCAATTTACGCAGACAGGTGAGTGTATCAGGGTAGAGAATGGCTGTAGGAGAGCAGCAATGAGCCTCTACTGACTTCTAACAGCAGCATTATGCTAATAGTTATTGAATGAGGTGAAAATAAGCTGAGGGGAAGCATGAGAGGAAAATTCAGGGGCAAGTGGCAGAGCTCAGTAAGCCACATCATTAGAATACTGCAAGAGATAGAGGATGAACATCTGCAGATCACAAACACATTTTGTCAAGCTCAAAACTGCAGAGAATTTTGCCAGTCTCCCTCCTCTCCTGTGCTCAGGCATACAGACAGAGTTCCTTTGAAGTAAAACCATTATAAAACCTACCAAGGGGCCCAGAGCAAAAGAAAATCTACCCCAAGGCCTTGCTTAACTAGAGCTGTAACTTTTATCAGCTTAACAAAGATATAGTCTGGTGGACCATTATATTATTTGCTTAAGGAAAGACTGCGTCTGCCCAGTGGACAAAGTCAATGTGCTACTTGGAAGTCAAACAGCAGTTGTGGCAGTGTGCGCTCAGACTCTGTGTGGGCACCGAGGACATGTGAAGGGAAGGAGAAATGAGTCTGACCTGCTGCCAAGAAAGGCTGCACCAGGCATACATATTAGAAGTTCTCTGTCTCTTTTTTTTTTTTTTATTTCCAAGCTCCAGTTTCCGAGAAAAGCTTGTGTCTTTCTTGCTGGTTCTGCAGATTCCTCTCAGCTAACAGTTCACACCTTGCCTCATGAGTGTGTGCTAGCAGCAGCTCACTGAGATTCTTGGTATAGCTCTTGTCCACCTTTCCCATGGTTCTCTACTAAGTCAGATCAGTACATTCATACAGGAAAGAAATAATCTACTCTTGTTGGACAGTAATGTCACCTCACTGATCAGGTCACTTGCAATACTTCTGGCACTGTTATATGTACATTAACTACACACCAGCACCTCTTCTGTTTCAGCTCAAGAACCGCCAGTTCAAGAAGATGTGGACTTCTGTGATGGCCCCAGGGAGCAGGAGATGAGGCAGGTGTGTGGTGTGCACACAACACATGGATCAAGGTGTTTTCCTGCTTGGATTTTCTTGCCTCTAAATACAACCTCACCTGGTCACATACCTAGTGAAGCGGAGGTGGAAGAAGTGAAGCAGCCTCTTAATGTTAGATCTGTTAAGATTACACCTTTTCACTCTTCTGCTCTGGATGTCAGGCCTGAAAGTATGGCAAAGAAATCATCAGATTTGACTCTTAGACTACCCTTGTGACTTTGAATAGAAAGTTGTGCCCATCCTCCACCAAAGAGAATGTGGCAATCCCCACTGGAAAGTGTTCCTTGTGCTAACAGACAAGTGGAGAAGGTACTTGAGGCTGTCACCCGGGGATGGAAAGTCCAGCTCTGGGTACAGCCAGTAGCTGTTCTGCAGCTTCTAGCATAGGTAGGGGCTGGACATTCCATAGGAGGGTTGATGCTCTCAAAAGTTGTTTCCAACTGTTGTGACACCTGCTCTGGGGAAAGCTTGAAGCATATCCTGAGAACTGGATCCGCCTTTTTTGAAACAGTCTCCAAAGACACCAGTGAACACCAAGACTTTGCCAATATAGTCATTCCCAAGCTGGACTCAGTTTGTACAGTCTCTTGGTACAGGATCAAGGTTGCTAAATCAGACACCAAACCTCATACATTATCATGGCTGAAGTCTGTCTAGACATCAGGGCATTTTTCTATTATTAACAACCAGCTTCCCTTCCTCCCTTCTCTCTTTGCTATTAGCTAGGAACAATCAGTCTTCCTGATAGCCCTTTAGAAACTGAAGAGATCGCATATATTCAAACTGTTTGAAAAATCACATGTCCTTAGGAACAAAAATGAGAGGTTGTCGCAGTGCTGTGGAACTTGCTGTCTACTGGTGTGAAAGCAGGTTGTTTTAAAGGACTTTAATTGCAGCTGCCTATTAGCAATGATTAAGAAATCCTGGGAAGAAGGGACTGGAGATAGGCCAGAAAAAAAAGGAGAAAGAAGCTAAACAAAAGCATTTTCACTCCTCACCTGTGAGAAACAGGCTGACAGCAATAATTTCAAAATTTCTAATAGGCAGGTAGAGTGTTTTAAAAGTGTTTTTAAACAGTGTCTTCTTCCATCTCCAAGATTATTGTGGTCTGCTTTTAACAGGTAGGGTGCAGTGAAAGTGTTTTAAATAGCCCATGAAAGCATTTAAGTATAGACCAATGTTCGAGCTAGGGTGAAGCTACACTGGGCTCTGTGAGACACAGCTGTACTACCCAGTGGTATGGAGACTCAAGCTTGCTACAGAAACGTTGTCAATATATTGTGGAAAAGCTAACTAATTCTGCTTTCTAAACCAGAACCTCTTGAGCTGTCTGGGATGACTATATGCTGTGTAAACACACACAGCATTTTCTATGCAGATTTATTCTGTATTATATATTGCTATTTCATGAGAAGGGCCCTTATGTTTTTTTCTAGTGGTCTGGCTGGTTGTAGAAGAGTTAAAGATTATGTGTCACCCTTGCAGGATAGGTTCTTGTGGCCACATTTGAAAATCGCTTTGTATTAACATCTCATCTTCAGACCTGAAGAAGGGCCTGTATACAGGAAGGCTTATTTGTTTTTTATGAGAAACTATCTTGGTCTCATAAAAAACATTACTTCTTCCCACAAATACTGCCCCACCCTATGAAATATGGGAATAACTTGAAGTGTAATGGAGTAATGCAAATTGGCACAAATATCTTATATATATATATATTTAAAAGACATGGTATTTTCAGGAATGGATGAATTTTTTATAGTTCCACTGACCAAAATGTCATCTCCTTATCTGGTGTATTTTGCCACTGCTGCTATGCCAGTTCAAGCATAAGTTGTGTTACAGTAGTGCTTCAGACACTGGGCAGCACAGAGATTGCTCATAATACTCAACAGGCTTTGGAAGGTTTTGGGGAAGCCTCATCAGGATACCATACACCGCTGGGTGGGTTGTCTGCTGACTGAGTGCTAGCTCAAGGAGGCTGAAAATGCAAAGAGCTGCCTTAGGAAATGGTGGTGGGCAATAGGCAGCATTACAAGTAAATGATTGCAAACATTCAAAATCTGGCTAGGTGAAACCAGTCATTTAATGAAGCCAGTGTTGGGAAGATAGCTACAGGAACCAGACATTTTCCTGGATCACATATTGTGTGTCAAAGGCAAAAACAGCAAAAGGAGGTTGTTATAGCCAGACATCTGTCACAGATTAAAAATATGGATTGTTTTTTGATTATTTACAGTAAATTAACATTCAAAATGAGGTAGTTTGACTACATGCCATTGAAAGCTCCAATACAATTATGACCCAAATAAAAAAATCTGTGGCCATGAAAATAACATGGGGGGAAAGAAATCTGTCATGGTGGCATCTGTCAGAACCTCATGGTGTTTTAATGATTGATCTGAATGACTCTGGATAAAGGGATTAGTTGATTACTTTGATGTCCATTTTTTTTTTCATATTATGTATATTCTAAACCCAAATATAATCTGAATCCTTAATTTTGCATTATAAATTTAAACCAAAGTCTGATAAAGCCTGTGAGAGTGCTTACAGGGTTGGACTTGATGATCCTAGAGGTCCTTTCCAACCCAAATGATTCTATGATTCTATGATTCTAGGGCTGTCAAACCATGGATTAATTTTGGGAGGTAGGGGAGAGAAAGAAGGAAGAGCCATTTCTAGTTGACAAGGATCATTCCAGTAGTCCCTTTCTTCCCATTGTGCTGGGGAAAAGAAAATGCAGACAGGCCATGTTCTGCACCAAACTTCTTATGTGAATTTCTGTGCTGTTTCGTAAAGAGACTTTTCCCAATAGTCCTCACAAATATTTCCCTTTTTTTTTTTTTTTTTTTGATATGAAATCCAGAACAGGCTAGGGAGAAGCAGTGCACCATGCAGCAGAACTGAGACAGTTACCTAAGAAATATATTAGCTTTCTCTTTTATGACCAAATTATTTACAGCTGAAGAGCTCATTTTCCTTGTATTTTTCTGTGAAGCAGATAATATTCAATCACCTGCTGAGTTATAGTCTAAAATACAGTAGGTCTTCATTATCCAGGGTGGTGAACTCAATTCTCTCATGTAAAGGAGTTGAACACCCATTGACTACAGCAAGCACAGTTCAGACAACACTGGAAAATGTTCTTTGTTTTACAAGAATTGAAAAGTGATTAAATACTTGACTATTATAATGCATTCACACAAGTTAATAACATGCTGGAGTGTGCCACTGCAAATACTTATTTTGTAAATAATCTAAACTGTAATAACACAGGGGCGGCTCAGATGTGGCATATGAGGTTAACTTTTCATACTTATTTTCAAAATGCTTTAAACCAGCCTACTCATTTTTCTTTAGAAATTACAGGTAGGATATGTTCTTTCTCAATAAACATTTCATAAAGGCCTTTACACTCAGGTTTTCACTGAATATTACTTTAGTGAGGAGCAGTGAGATATGAAAGCAGCTCACTGCTACAGAAAAAATATGACATTTTTCCTTCACACAGAATCCAGCTCTTCCAGTGAACCTTCATACCAGCAGTACTGATGAATAATATATGGATATAGGAAAAAAAAAATACCTAAAAGACTTAGATCCCTTATTATTCATTAGGGGTATCATACTATGCAAGGTGATGAAATAAGTCTAGTATTTTGAGTTATTAGTCTACTTCCTGGCAGGGTAGGATGTCCAGGTTAAGATTTTGTCCTACTCTGTATTGGTCTGTCTGATACTTTACTTTCTTTCCTAAGCATCAATTCTTGTCCAATGCTGACAGGTCAGATATCAGATCTAGGTTTCACCACCAGTAGTTTGAATTATTCTTCAGCAGAACTATTTCATTATGAATGAGCAGAAGTTTCAGACACTAAAGTTTACTAGAGGGAAAAAAAAAATATTCTGCTGTATTCTCTGAATCCTGATGCACATGGCTCTTTTCCAATGGCAACAGAGGTGAGGTGCTTTCTGCACCCAGAGCTGCACCCATCCTACATATGAGTTTGAGAGCTGAGAGGATCTCTGTAGCACACAGAGGTACTGCTTGAGCCTCTACCACACTGGCCCATGTTACTACATCATCTTCTAAGGGTGGGTGCATGAAAAACAAGCCCGGTGAACACAAATGGTGGTTGAGCAGCAAAAAGGAAGAATACACATTACCCATATATATACTATATACAGGTATATAATATATACACTATATATATTATGTATGTATATGTATGTATATATATTGTATACAAGTATATATTGTATACAATATGTATTGTGTACCTGCATATAATAATTGTAATCATTAAGAACACGTATTTTATTAGATGTATATATAATCATTAAACTGTATATCATCTACATGTATATTATATACCTTGGTGTGTGTGTATATATATACACAGAAGTATATAATACCTGTTACAACAGTCATGGAATTAACTGGTAATATTATTTGAATAACTGCTCTGCAGAGATTCTGTCTGAACTGGGAGAGATTTTGAGTAAGAAGACTTTAATAGCTGGTCTGACTGGAAGGGCACAGAGCAGCTGGTCTGCTGGTGATTTTATTTGTAATTTCATGGACAGCATTCACCAGAAAATGTCAGAAGATGCATAATATTTCATCTGTGCATTTTGCCTTAGGCCCCATCTATGGAAGGGATCACTAGTGTATATGCAATTAATTTTTTAAGGTTCAACAATTTCCAATAGCAGGGAAAAAATTATGCTATACACTGAGGCACTAGGACAGTAGAAAAATGACTGACAGAAAGATGGCTCTTTTCCAGTCAGTGCAGTGCCACAGCCAGTGGTTGCTAAGAGGCTGAAAACTGCATATGGAAGTTTTTGTCAACACAGTGTCAAAGCAGTGTCTTCTGGGACAAAACTGAATATTTATAGGGACAAAAATCTCTTTTCTGTTAATATCAAAGAAGCAAGGACAACTGAATCAGAGGTCTGTAGGTTTTCCTGTTTTGAAAAAGAAAACTTCAGCCCAGAATGACCCAGTAATGTATGAAATCACTACCTAAAAGAGGACAATGTTATTTAAACTTTATGTAAAATTTGACCCAGCAGAACAAGTAGAGGGAGGGTACATCTGTATACACAAACTCTGTGCCTTCGTTAAAGGCATAAATCATTAGCCTGACTTGCAGCCAGGTAGAATATTTCTTGGTGATTTGGGTATGTCTGAGTCCAATTTTCAAGAGTTACTTGGATACTTGGACAATTACTCTAAATGTCAGAGACTAAGTGACCCTAGAGTAGCTGGTTAAGATGGGACTTTCTCAGCTGCCATCATTGATGTCTGAGCTTTAGCTGAGTTAGACTTGCATGTAAACTGCTGCTACTTTGAACTTTTTTTTTTTCTTTACTATTGTGTTCCTGCTGCTGTGTGAATAATAAATACTGTTGTTTCAATAATTTTTGCTGGCCACTGTATACTACTGATTGCTGATTCTCAAAGGGAAACTGCCAAACTTGCCAAGGGGTAAGAGGAGTTGGCATACATGCAAAGCTGTAATTGGATCCTCATTTAAGAGGAGGGGAATTATGCAATTAGGCAATTAGGCATGGATAGCATAAATGTAAGGCTGTTCCTGAGAGTGTACATGCAGACACCAGAAAAAAGAGTAATTAATCCTACAGCTGTGATATAGAGGAACATTAATTCCTGTAAGAGAGAAGGCACACTTCTGATGACCAAGTTATTCTCCTGATTCCCTCTATGTGATCCAAACAAAAAAACCCCAACAATGGAGCAAAACAACACACTTGTCTTCTGATCATGGCTGAGTTTTGTAGGCAATTAGCCCTTTTAAAAGAAGAACATTTGGTCCACAGCTGCACTGAGCTAACATCAACCTTCCCCTCACGTTTATGTTGCTGGAGAAGGTCACAGGCTTTCTGTAAAATTGGAAGATACCTTCTCCACCCTGCTCCTCACAGAGAGCCCCGGGGAGGATATGAGCTGCAGCTCATCGGGACAGCTGCGATAAGATGAAGGCAATCAAGGGATCATAGAGAAAGCCATTCTGCCAGTGATCAGGCTTCTAAAATGTCTTTCTTCTTCAAGTAAATAATAAAATAGTTAGAAAGCTCTGCCTGAAAACTAGGAGTGAGGGAGAAGTGAAAGAGAAGAATATCAGTGTGATAGGACTTGAAATACTTTTTTTGATTTAAGAAATACTGTTTCCTTCTGGGACCCCAGAAGGTGCAGACACAGGAGAAGCAGAGATATTTCTGCTTCAGAGGATGCAGGTAGTGGGGATAGTGGTAACTGGTTCATCTACTGCAGAAATGTAAAGTCTCCTGACTGGAACTCAGGGATACGGCCTCACACATTGGAGGAAATTAAGTATTGTTTTAATTCAAGATCTTACAGGGAAGACAGGTGGACAGAATATAATTACTTATTTAGCCAGGACACTGAGGACAACTGCCTACCTCTGAAAAAGTATATCATCCTCTCTTTAATAGCTGTGAGCAGACAGGCTCTTGTTTTTTTCATCGGCAACTTTGATTTTATATAAATCCTGGACTTTCACCAGTGTGCTGCATACATTTGGAAAGGGCAATTATTAGAATGAAGATTGAGACTTCAGGGGCACCTATTTCTATCACATAAAGAAATATTTTCTAAACTGTGGAGGGGATCATCCTTTAATATCCCAAGACAGGAGCCCTCAAAACTTGACATATAAATCTTGTTCTCTGTTTGTTTGAAGGGATCTGTGCTGGATTGTGTTATCCTTGCCTCCTGCATCAGACCAAGACTGAATTTTGTTATGCCTAAGTCATCCCTAGTAAATTTTAGCACAAGGGTCCAGTCTGGTTTTCATGGCTGAAGAGTTTTATTTGTTCTGATTTATTATTGAAATAGGTCTTTTAAATTTTTTTTTCCTGTAGCAGAAAGTGTTATAATAGCAGAGTGAAAAAAATGGGCAAGCAAGATCAGCTTATCAGTCATGTTGATAGTTTGTTGGATAGATCATACATTTGTCTCACACCTTTCAATGGGTGTGATGGCAATTCTTCAGGATGGTGATTATGAAGTGAAAATGTGCATAGTGCCCACCTTGTTGTGGCACAATCACATGAAGTGAAGAACAGCCTAAAAGCAAACTTTTTTTCCCAAATGCTGAAACCTGACAAGGACATATCCTTAGTCAACTTTTCCCTACTTCTGAAACCTCAGTTTTACATTACTGGGAACAGTGAACACTGTTGAAAAGCATTGTCTAGCCAAGAGAATTGAATTTAACTTAAAAGTTACTCAGACAGCCATGTACCTAGAGGCACCCGCACTTTGGAAAAAAAAAAAACCCCAAAACTTTTCATTGCTTTGGACAATGAAAAAAGTGGTGACGGTGATATCCATGAAAGACATGGAGAAGTGGAATTGGGCAAGGAGGGCCTGGCAAGTCAAACTGTTCTGAAATTGCTGAAACAGGATTGCACAAATCTATTATACCGATTAGTGATGTATCTGATTTACAAGGACTCGGTCACATTTGTGGATGAGAAAAACCGAGCTCTCTGAAATCCAGTGAGGGTTTTACTATCCTGAGGTCAACATTAAAATTGTTTGTGGAAATAGGAAAATCTTAAGACTGACAGATGCTTTATGTCAGGGTAGATGGAAAGTTGGAACTTGATTTGAAAGGCGTCTGTTCATTGTTAATTTGTTTACATACACTAGCCACTCTTAAGGAAGACAATATATAATTTTTCAGCAGGTGACACCGCAAGGATAAAGGCATGTGTGTGCAGAATAGCTGTAAGGACTCTGAGTGGGTGAAATGTGATCTCTTAGAAGAGAGAAGGAGCTGTTAGCTCAGTATACTGTGAAATACTTACATTTTTCACTACCTTAAGTGAAGGATCTCATTTCTATCTCAGTGATTAAAGGGAAAAAAATTAAAAAATTTAAAAATCACTGTAGTTCAAATGGCCTGGAGGACAAATGCCCTGTTCTTCCATAAAGGTTACTGTAGAGAGACTGTCTCCTACTGGCCATACAGTAAACCTCTTCATCATCTCCATGTGGTGCTGAATGACAAAAATGCATTTTTAAAAAGCATGTAAATTTTCTTGTGAGAAAGCCCTATCTAAAATGTTAAATATGGGTAAAAAAACTTCCATGCCTATGCTGATGCTTAGAGGTCCCCATTCCATGTGGCATTTAAGTACATCTGTAACTGTTTAGCTAGATAAGGACTGCAGCTTTCATGTTCTTTGCAAATATCATATTCTATGCATAAGCTTACTTTTTGTGATACATTTCCCCTGTAAAATAAATTAGAAACCTTCAGATGGGATTTAGCCTGGATTTCAGAGATAAATGTGTGTACATTTTTATAGATTGTTTGTATATGTCTCTGCATATATATATTTATTTTATTATTTGTTGTCTATCAAAAATTCTGGTCAAACCCAAGAGTTTGTTTTTGTCCAGAAATCTTTTGATCACAAGTGATATTACATGTGCTCTGACTGATGAAATGCATGACAGAAGAAATCTCTAGCATCTCTGTGGTCTCCCTGTTGCTTATTGAAGGACATTACGTGAATTAATTTTCTTCTAAAGCTTCAGAACTGTTTTTCATGAGTGATCTTTTTTTTTTGTTTTGTTTTGTTTTTTCAAGAGTTTTCTTTGACTAGAGAATTATCCTTTGGTTTGAGAGAAAAAAAGGCCTGATGTGTATAGTGTTGTAGTGAAATTCATGAAAAGCCCATCTCAAGTTATTTTTATCCCTTCATCTGGATATATGACATGAACTAATTTTGCTTCCCTTCCTTGACCAATGAGGTCAGCACCTTTCAGTCTTAAGGGAAAACTAGTAAAATGTGCTTACTTTAAATTCACCATTGACAAGATGCAGTGATGTGAAGTCAAATATATGTACCCTGTAGGTTATGCTACCATTGCACAATCGGCTCCATTTAGATATTCTGGGTCAGGCAGAATGACCCAGAGGAACAGCTCTCTATTGGAAAACCACATTTCCTCCTTTGCTGCCCTTAATTCTGTGGCTGTGCACCTGTATGTGTCAAAAGAGAGCACTGTTTTTTATGCTGTCCTACAGAAGCTATTTTCCCCTCACTGGTGTGGGATTTAGGGCACAGGCTTTGTAGCAAAGGGTAAAATGGTCCTGCTTGTTTATCGAGTGCTAATTTCCAGGTGCCAAGGGTCCTGATTTTACCAAACTCACAGGTGGGATCTGGTCCAGGACCTCACTCCCCATTCACAGGCATACAGAGAGAGGGAAGCAGCCTGTGGCTCTCCTCCTGCTGACATCCCTGATCCCAGTAGGCATGAAAAGAAAGGTAAGTGGTGGTGCTCACTCCAGGGATGGCCTCTAAAAACCAGTATGGGTCTGTAGAGCAGGGCAGTAGGTTGAAGATGAGCTGTGATTCTTCCCTCCTTCCTCCTCCCCCCCCCCCCAACTAGTTTAAGCTAGTTGTAACCATCACAATCAATAAGCAGTGCTATGGAGGAAAATTCATCCCACTGTTCTCTGACAGGTGCCTAAAATAGACTTTTTCAACAAGAAACCATCAAGCCTTCCTCCCCACTGGCTGTGTCAGAACCCAAAGTATCACTCTGGCTGCCAAGGGGAAGTCAATGCACTATGTCTACAGCTTCAGATCCCTTCAAAACACCTTTCTGTTAGATAAGTAAATTTTTTTTGCTGTCCATTAAGATACATTTATGTTTTTAAGAGGGAGCTGAGGGACATGAGGTGGCAGTGGTAGTTACTGACTGAGAATAGTAGGGGAGTCAGGACATAAAGTGTTAAGATTCTGGTGCTGGTCATAGATGAGAGGCATGGAAAGTGGCAGAGCAATGTGGCTTAGGGCAAGTATGGATGGCACAATCAAACATGTCAGAAGGAAGTTAGACAGCCTTTTAAGGCTTCTTCTTAAAGACTATGAAGAGTGGTAACGAAAGCAGGGACAAGTTTGTCACAGGAGCAAGTCCTAGGACAATCTTCACAGCGTGTTCAGTGAGCCTCAGGTAGTCTGAGTTATTGCTGTAGAAGTCAGAGAAGAAGGTGTCTGTGATAATCAAGGTGAAGGGCTGAAAAGGTTTGGACTAAACCACTGGCAGTGTGGGAAAGGGGGACAGGTTAGGTACAAAGATGAATAGATAGAACCAGAAAGATCCAGAGTCCAGGTGGATATTCAGATCAAAGGAAAGAGCTGGGTTAAAGATGAAACAGAGAGTAAAAGCTTGAATCAATCTCCTTAACATCTGCTAATGCATGAAACCTAAGGTGTGACATATATAATGAACACTTCAATTGAGAGAAGGGGGAGAACTGGCAACAAAGTGAAGGACATACCCAGATCTGGGAGAGGTACATTACTGTACTGGAAGGAGCTTTCTTAAGTTAGAAGCCAGCCCTGATGCTATTATTCTAAGCAAAGCCTTTTGATCCAGCAGAAGGCAAATCCTCTCCAAGTTCAATTGGAGCAGGTTGAGGCCATGTGTTGAGGGATAAAAACTTAACATGTAACTTGATAGTCACAATCACCTGTAGCAAGAGCAAAGTATAGGCCTAGTCTCATCTGGTAGTGGTTAACATCTAGCTGCTGCAAGTAAAAATGCATATACATAAAACACTAGGCTGTGGAGAACCAAGGTGACAGACCTTTAATACCAAGTGAAATAGCTGTGCTATATCAATGCTATAACAAAGAAAGAACTGGACAGATCTGTTTAAAACCAAAATCTAAATCATTAACTCTGAACAACACCTTTTTGGGATTAACTAGGCTTTCCCCAGTCCTTAATAATAGCTGGAAGTTTTGTACATCTACCATTGCTTTCTCAGTGTGATGGGCCTACAGACATCTATCTGAAGCAATGTGTAATAGTTCCCTTCATATGATCAATCTTGCATAGGAAGGAAACAGTGCTGCAAAGACACAAGAGAAATTCTTATCTAAAAAAATGTCCTGTGCTCTGAATTTAGCCAGGACTCCAACAAAGAGGAGTGAATCAAATAGACAGTGCATGAAGTACCAGTGCAATTGCCAAGTGTAAGACTATGAATAATGTCCCATCTGTCATCAATTGATTCACTCAGAGAACTTTCACCATGTTTAAAAACCACAGTGACTGTCCCAGATGGTATCAGAGCAATAGCATTTCTCCTGATGACCTTGGATTTGGTTTGATAAGCTCTTCCATCACATTCAGTGACTGTGGAATGGCATCCAAATCTGGACATAGCTTTATGAAAAAGCAGACATCAGTGTCAATATTCCCATCTTGTTTCACATGCTCACAATAGGCTCCATAAATAGATGGTAATCATTTTAAACTGTAAAATACATTGTAACAGCAGCTTGCATCTGGCTTTGGAGAGTGTTCAACTTCTACCATTTTGCAATCTATCACTTTGATATCTTATCCTGTATTTTGAGAGGAGAGCAAGGTCCTCTGCTGAAGAAACGAGACAATTGACGCGAATAACTCTTAACATCAGCAAAGCTAGTATTGTGGTACACGACTTGTGTGTGCCTGTGTGGCATGAATAGTGGGGCTAGGCTGGGAAGTGTATGGTTGTCTACATGTGTTTGTCTCAATAAGAAGCAAACTCCACCTCTCTGACCATGGCTCTGTGTTGGGTGGCTCAAATTTGTCTGTGCTTTTGTGCACAGGACACATCCAGGCTGAAGAGAGCCATCTCGCTCTCACTGGTGTGTCATAGGGCTCTTCTTCATGGTGAGGGTCAGAACAACCCCCCAGACCTTTGGGGAGATGCTGCACAGTGAAGAAATCTGGGTAAATGCAGATCTCCTGGAAAACACCATGCAGGCCTGGAGGGGGTGGCCTGGGTTTTGCAGGAAAGGAGCAGAGGCAGGAGAACTGCCCCACAGCTTCAGGGCTGCATCATCAGTCTTAAAAAAACCCTGAGTTCACCCACTGCCTCCCCAGCCTCCAGTTGCTACAGCACATTTTGCCTGGGCTGTGTGCAGAGTCTGGGGTCAACACTGGGATTTCCACATGAAGAAGAGACAGAAATGCAATAGATTATGAGAACATTAGAGGAGAAGAGCAAGAGAATTTGATGTTTATGCCTCCAGGCAAGGGCCATAGATAATTTTGATGAGTAGTTGTAACCACACAGCAAAACTAAACTGTGATCAGTAATTTGATGGTATGGTAAAATGTTTTGTTGGTAGAGGAGAGCTGGTGCCTGCAATCAATCACCTGATAAACAGAGACAACCCTGGAAACTGATCAGGACTGTTTGCAGATAGGCAGAGATTTAACCAAAGACAAGGAAGAATCCTTGACTCATTTGGTGTGATTAAATGCAGGTTCATGTATTATCTGCTGCAAAGAATATCTGTGACTGTGAAAGATCATCAGTAGTGAGGCACACAAAATGTCAGCTGCAACTTTCAGGGAGTTGAGCAAGATCTATTGCCTGGCGATAATTAACTATCCATCAATAAATGATAAGTGCTCCAGGAAATCAACATAAGGAAGAAGTTGTTCAAAGGAGAAAAGCAAGTCATTAGAAAGAGCAAATGTACTGGAACATTTACAGGAAATAGATAACACTTCAAAAAGCACAGACCTAATACACATGAAGGTGGTGGAAGGTTGGTAGAAAGATGTCTGAGTTGCAAGCATCTGGCTGGAGGCTGCAAAATGAAAAAAATTATGAAAACTTCCAAAATGGGCCAGGTTCATTGCTCTGCACTGATGGGACTTGACAGAAAATCTGTCCTTCTTGCACCATGCTGACTGTCAGCAGAAATTTAAAGATATTTAAAAAGAAAATTTACCAGCAGAGAGAAAAAAACCCAAACCAACACAATTTTTCTACAGGTAGGGAAATCAGATCCAGTAGTCCTAACCTCAGCCCATGTCAGACACTCGTAGGGCTTCTCCAGGCAGGCAGAAGCATTTACTGGCATATGCACCTCCCAGCCAAGCTGCTGGTCTTCCAAGAGCACTAAGATTCCATTAGTCATGGGGAAACTCAGGGTTTCAGTGAGCTTTCTTCTGTTCTGGTAAGTCCCTGATGCATAAAGTTTACTCCAAGACCTTTTTTTTTCTCTTTATGAGACTCTACAAAAGCTACCTGCTTACATCAACTTGAAACAGCCTTCAGCTGCTTCTTTTCTTCTCTATGGTTCCTTCCATGTCTATGGTGAGTACCTTTTGGACTAAACCATTACGATGAATTACATTAGACCACTAGGTAGTGAGAAAGGAGAATGAACCTTGAGGTTTCACCTAATATGAGGCTGTTGGGAGGACAGCACCCTTGCCTGCAATCACTACTTTCTCTCAGTGCTCCTGAGTTTACATTACAGGAACCAAGTTTTAGGCCCTCAGTTCAGCAGTGGTGAAGTTGCTTGCAGGTGGAGACAGACTTCCAAGGTGTGACAGCAAAGACGTGAGAAAGAAGGAGAGAGTGCTTGGAGTGTCAGGTTTGAATAACCCTTCTTCTGTTTGAAAAAGGAGAGCTCAGATGCAGGATTTCTAAGTTTTGCAGTTATTTCCTGATCCCTTTGATAGTGCAGTCATTAGAGGTAGGTGGAAGCAAGCAGGAAGTCATTAGAAGTACAGGAATCACAGTTCTCATGTTTAAAAATGTATTTCTATCCCTGGTGAGGATAAAGGAATGACTGAAAACAGCGACAGGGCCTGTCTGGCATAGAAAGTGAAATGGAGCTCCTTGCCCAAGTCACAAAGCACCTACCTACTCCTGGCTGTCCAGCTAGCAAGTGTTTTCAGGCTTTCCCTTGTGCCATGGTGATCATGTAAGGGACATGCAGGAATACAAATTATTGATGGAATTCAAGAGCTTAAAGGGAAATAAAACACATCTTTAGAGATCTAGGCTTTATTAATCCCACTGCCTGCAGAGTGATGCATTTCTTATTTCCTTTTACAGATAGTTAGATTTTTTAAAGAAAATACCATTTTTTTAAGGTTTTGAGGTGAGTCTGGGATATCCAGGAGTAGCAAAAGTGGAAAAGTATTGTATCTATGGTATTGTTATAAAGACAAATCAGGGAAAAGCTCAGCAGAGACTGTGAACATGTAGAAAGAGAACTCCTTAACATGATCTAGGTAATGTCAGTTTATTAACACTGCAACCCATCAGCACAGATTTCTGATAATAGCATTTATGTCATTTCCATGCTGGCCACACAGATTTTGTTGTTGGAAATCACTGCACTTCCTGGCACTGTCATAATTCTCAGATCAAGTACCAGTGGCATAAGGAAGACTAGTACTTTAGAAATGCAAAGGTTTCCTGTGAGTGATAGCTTCACTGGGGCGCTTGACAGGGTTAAATCTTCTGTCCTTTCCATCCTTGGAAGCTCATCTGGTGGTTGAAACCTGGACTTCCATTTGCAAAGCCTCTGTCATGCTGGCTTTGCTGGCGCACCAGCAAGCAGGCTCCACAGCATTCCTGAGGGCTCCCAATCTAGGGTCTACCACCAGTCCTGGCATGGAGTTTTGCAGCCTTTGACACTTGCTCCTTGGCATATCATTTTCTTGGCATAGACCTAACAAAGCTAACTATACTGCAAAACCTCATTCCTACCTTCCCTTGCATCCTCTGCCTGTGCAAGGCAGTCTTGTCTTATCTCATCTGATGGTTCCAGCATGGCTACCTAGCAGCTACAGCTCTCTGGGAATTTCCAAGGCAAAACTCCACCCTAGCTACTGTAAACTGAGTTTTCAGAGAGGCAGGCCTCATGGCCATCAGCTACTGTTTACATTGTGGTAATACAAGGTCTTCTGAGGAGTCTGTTTGTTCTCAGGTTTTAACCATGCTAGGTGAGACACTGTGCAGTTAATTTCTATTCCTTGTACAAAGAGACAGTTTAGTTCATCTCACACATGTCGATGAGAGATCAGCCTGAATCAAGTTTGTTTTAGCTGTTAAATCACATTTTTCAATTGTTTAAATAGTTCAGACAGAATTTGCACAGTAACATTTTAGCTTTATATAGCTGTCAAGAAGTAATACAAATAATTACCACCTTCCCTGGTGGATTTTATCTGATTAAAGTGACATGTCTGCTTATGCAAGATATTTGAATAAAGACATTCAATAAAGTCAGTAACATTTAATTTCCACTTTCCTCCTCTTTTTTATTTTTTTAAGCTACATTTAATATTTATTTTAAAGTCTTGTTTTGAGGTTGGGGTTATTACTCTTAAAAAATTTTACATAATGAAAAAATTTAGCAGAATATTTTGTATGCTTGTAATGAAATATTTCCTCACACTATAGCAAGGTACTAAATGTACCTTGTTCATGCTAAGGAGTACGGCACCTGTCTGCACCAACTGCTGTGGAAATACCACTGGAGTAATGGATGAGCCAAGGTGGAAGCCAGAATTTTCTCCAGATTGCAACTGGGAACTGCTGAAGGAAGCAGGAATTAAACTGGAAGCTGCCTGTGGTGTCAAGGGCTTCATGAACTTTCATAGAAGAAGCCTTTTGTAGCATGTTTTGCTGGTACAAAATTCCCTAGGGTTATATATTCTTGAATACAACTTTCCACTGTTTCATGTGCTACCTGGCTTCATATGCAGAGTCATTTCTTGCAAAAGGCTCGGTGTCTGTGTTAGGCTTTGGGGTTGGGCTTATTGGCATATAAATGGTAAAAATTAGATGTTTTAATTCCAGTCACAGTTTTGACTCTTAACTTATTTAGACAATGAGTTTTCAGGTTCTGTGTTACAGCATTTGTACCACACCTGCAAGAAACAGTAATTCAAATACCTCTCATTTAGTCTCTTGAGCTTGTGTTCCTTAGAAGGTCAGATCAGCTTGCCATGGTGGTATTTTGACTACAAAATAGCTTTCAGGTTTTGAACACCAGGAAGAGAAAATGAGCCTTTTAGAGTCCCAAGCAATATGCTACATCTATGAGACCCATACTTTCTGTTCTGTTCGTCCTAGCTGGTGTTTATATGCGTAGTTTAGCAAGCACTGGCTAATATATCTTGTCTTACACAGAAAGGCAGATGGCCACCTTGATGCTTGCCCTAGGGAGACTTGTGTCTCAAATTCCCTTACAGAGGGAAGCTTCGGCAAGATGAGAAACACAAGAAAGCCTACCTGTGGGGCTGAAGAAGCCAGGGCCACCCCTGTGCATACAAGGGGTAGATGCCCGCAAAGCTGTCACTGGTAGTGCTGGGGGTCCCTGGAGCTCCCTCTTTTATGGCAGCGGGCTGGAGACCAGTGCCATTTCACATGTCCCTGCTGCTTTAAGATGGTGTAAAATACTGCCTAGCTCTTATCTTTCCTATCCTGCTATTAAAATACCCACCAGATCCCCAGCTTCTTTTGAGCTTTATTTCCTCTTTTTTTTTTTTTTTTAATGGTTTTGGTTTAGATGTGACATTTCCCTCAGTTTTGTGAGAGTACTGAAGGCATTTTGCTCCATTTTAAAGCTGACAGTGGTCTGCATTTTGATTTCTGTGTACATTATGTGAGATGGGTGAGGTTGAATAGTTTATAGTGCCTTTCCTCCCTAGTGCTGTCCTGTGTTGTGAATCCTATAAGCCAACAAATTGAAATTTTGCCCACAAAAGCAATTCTATGAAATGCAGCTTCTTATATTACTTTATTGTTTCTCATGTTCATTGATTTCTACTAAAAATCCTTCACAAATACTAAAACACTGTATGGAAACACTCAAACACCCACAGAGAAAATTAAAAATGGTATTTCTTTCTATCGACACTGTATTTCTTTGAATCCAATGCTCAGTTACACTGAGGCCACCTTAAGCTGTTTCAGAGTATGAAAAAAAAGCACCACTCAAAGGGAGTTTAGATATCATTCAATCCCACTTTAAGAACACTTTTCCCTGCCAGCATAATAAGAAGTGGTCTTGCTTTCAATGAGAACCTCCCCCTACTCCTGCAGAGACTCAGGACACTGAGGGCAGGGCAAACAGGGATTTATTTACCATGGATTTTAACTCTGTACATCAAAATACTCCTCATTGGCCTACCCTAATAATTCTGCACTAGCAAAGAGAGAATCCAGGAGGGCTTCAGTGCAGCACTATAATAAGCAGCTGCAGAAACGTTTATCATTCCTGATGGCAAAGATTAAAAAACTCACCATTTATTTCAAAGAGATAAGTATGACACCTTAACAATTCTGTCTTTTCCTTACTGCAGTCATTTCCATTTCAAGCCCTGACAGTATTAAGGAAAAGATTTATTTGAGTTCATCACACAGCCTGAATCATTTGGAGCCAAGGTATTTATAATGATGTAAAAGTGACAGTGTCAACAGTGACTTAAATCATTTAGTCACTATGATAAACACTGTGTTGCCCTAAAATTTAAGGGATGCACTGAGAACATAAGTCATTCAGCAGGGGGGGGAAAAAAAAAAAAAAAAAAAAAAGAAGTCGTCACTGGCAAATGGTTTGTATTTGCAAAACCCATCATGTCCCAAAATAAAAGATTGCATGGGAGGATCTAATGATGAAGTCATAATATCCATGAGATAAATGCTCACGATATCTCATGAGCTCATGAGATAAAGACAGATGGCCTGTGTGAACACAGTACCTACCTTTATAGCTGAAGAAGTCAGTACTGCATTTATCAGCAAAGAGCTAGAGTAGAACTGTATAAAGTAGTCAGTATGTTTGATGTTTACCAGACAGCAGCTGCTCTGATCATGATTTTGCTTAATGAAGGTTAGATGTAGATCAACCCTTGATCAATCCATTTGATGTAGCTTGGGATAAATTAGAAAGTAAGATATGGACATGGAGAAAAAAATTAAACAAACTTCTGCACTTTATATCAAGGTAGGAAGAGATGCAAGAGAATGAGACAAGGCAGGAGAAGTCACTCAAGGTGGCTGAAAGAGAATAAGATAATTGAACCAAGAGTGGTCAGGGAAATTAACAGTGAGGCAACAAAAATATTAAAAAGGAATATTGTGATCTCAGGAACTTTGGAAACAGATCTAAATTCAGAAATCTTCTCTACAGGCTTAAAGGCAAATGACACCGGCAAAACATGCAGCTAGGTCTCCAGTGTAAGATCTGAACAGGCCTTCTGCAGGACATCATGACAAGAGCTGGGAGACCAGGGAAGAGAATAGAGAAGTGAGAATAGAGAATAGAGCAGCTTGAGAGACTTGATGACCAAGCTATGCTGTGCTCAATCTGTCCAATATTTCTTCCTGTTCCCTTGGACCTAATTCCCCAAATTTCCTTTCCTCCTTAGGAGCTAAGGTTGTCATTGTTGACACTACCTAAATAAGTCATGGTGCTCCTCAGGGTACATCTCACCTGATCAAAACACACTGTATGACAGTCGTCCTGTGTAAGAAGTCTTCACCAACAATATTTTGGTTTCTAATTTCTAATTTTTAAAGTGCTGATGTTCATACATTTCTGTTCATTTTTTCAAAGAGGATACAAAAAATTATTCATGGACTGAACAAGCTGTAGGAAAGTTTCTTACCATGAGGTCTCAGAAAATTTCTTGTCCTCTTAGAAGTCCTTCAAGGCCAAAGTGTCTTAAATATTTCCTCCTTTTCAGCAAATTAGGAATTAAACTCCACTCACCTTGAAAAGTTAATTTTCCATCAATTTTGTGTGCAGCTGCCTAGACTGTGATAGAAAATGCCCTTCAGCAATTTTTATACTTCAGCCAGTCAGTTGTGGTTCTGAAAAAAAAAAACAAAACCAAACACAAAACACCAAGAAATGACAGGCCACAAGAGTCATATAAAAAGCATTTAGAAATGTACTTATAACATGGAGCTGGATGTTCTAAGAGTGAAAATTAGTAGGTATTTCCACCCAACTTTTAGATTCAAAAGGAGCAATTAAACACATTTGAAAACTATTTGCTGACTTCAGCATGAAGTTGTGGGAACAGAAGCAACCTAAGAACAATAAGTGGCTGTAAGAAAGTTATCTTGTGTGTGTTTTCATTATCCCTAATTAGATACATGAGAGCTTCCGTAAGCCTGCAGTGCACGTTCACTGCCAAAAGTGTGTTTCCACACAGCCTGTCTGTGGCTGTCTCAGCCTCCCCTGCACAGGTCAGCAGCAGAGGACAGGGGTCAGGAAGCTGTTTAGGTGAGCATGGGTCAGGTTCAGTGGCTAAACATAATAACTTTCCTCATCTTCCCTGAAATAAATAAAAATTAAATCTATCTTTAGGTTGTAGAAATGGGTATGGTTGAATTGTTTGAAAAACATACTAGTGATGGTTCAGCTCAGAAGGACTGACCTGGGAACACTACATAAGAGCCTTTTTGGCTCCTGTAAACAGGAAATATACCCTCAGCTTTCAGGGTGTGGTCCTGTAAAGATTTACCCTATGGGAATGGCTTTAACAGAAGAACAATTCTCTTAAATGGAGCTGCCTGCTACAGTGAAGAAAATAAATATCATGTGGGAAATTTTTTTTAAACAAAAAATCATAGCCAAATTGTTTTAATTATTAAGGGATTATTTTAGTTAGTAAAGAATTGCTGCCTTGAGCAATAGTTGGCAAAAGATGATGTAAGAAGTTTTGTTTTGGTTATTCTTTGTTTTTAAACAGTGGACTGTTCTATTTCAATCTCTCTCAGATTAAATGTTATGATTTCCATCTTTCAAAATATTGGTGCAAATGACTAACAGAAGGTTTGCAAGGCACAAAATGAAAATTTTGCAGTCAGCAAAAGCTCTGGTGGAGACAGAAGTGGAGAATAAAATTGTGCCTGACTCTTGAGTTTTGCTGCCCTGTTTGTGTCTGTCACTGGTACCCAAGAAGAGCAACCAAGAGGCAAGCGAGAAGAAAAACTGTGAAGTGAAGCAACATCAGTTCCTAGTGCTTGTCTCCCCCAGTCAGCAGGCTGTAAGACACGTCAGTGAGCTGTCAGGGTGCTGCTGCAGCCTGGACATGCTCAGTTATTTCTGGACCACACAGAAGGGATGCACTCTGCTGGCACAGGCTGCAGCATTTCTGGCATCTCTGTTCCTGTGTGCACTGTGGCTGAGAAACAACTTTTTTGGTGCTCTATTTTCCATGCCCCTCTTTCCACTCTTGTTACAGCTGTGAGCAGAGCCCTGATGGCCCTGAGATCCTGGGGGTATGCAGATTCCTTCTGGCTCTTGCTTTTAAGCAGAAGAGGCAAAGAAATCCTTTTTTCCTTCTGAGATATTGTATGTCATGAAAACACATCAGTAAAGAAGAGTAAAAATACTAAATAAGATAACAAAATGTTTTCTGTTACCCACTGAGAAGTGACAGAGTCCCATTTACATCCTGTATAATGCTGCTGTCTGAGTTGCTGTGTGTTTGAAGCAAAGACAGCTGCATCCTGCATCTGCAAATCTCTAGCAGACTGCGTTGCCCCCTTCCTACTTTTGCATTATTTCCTTAAGACACCTCATGTTTTTTTACTTCTAACAGCATATTTGTTGATTCTTCATATCCTAGATATTTGAATTTTCACTTTGATTGACGTCACAGGTTTGAATCCCACAGCAGTGGGATAGTCTGAGCACGAGTCTCGCTGCATTGCAGTGCTGGCTGCATGGGGCTACTCACTACATGGCATTACCAGCCATTACCATGTGCTGGCTAATGAGACAAAACCTACCTGCTTTTGCACCTCTTCCTGGCTGATCTAACTATACTGATTTTGATTAACTTCTGTATGCCAGCTAATTAATGCAGATTCAAGTGATTTGAACTACAGGACTATCCTTTCTTTTCCTCTCTTGTGATTTTTGAATGTATCTGGAGAACTACAACTAACGTTAGCTTCTGAGCGAAATGTTCAGGCCAGCGTGGGTTGCAGTGGGAACAGGGGGCTTATGCTCTTTCAAATGGGCTTCTTTGTGCTCTGCATCTCCTGTTAGGCACTACCTCTGTTTAAAAATCTGACTCATGCAGCTTTATTTGTCAGGGCAGATGGAGAAGGACAGAAAAGAGATTAGTTTTAGAGCTGGCTTATCCTGAGGTGATAGCTCTTTGAAATGTCAGCACTATTGATGATGGGCCTACTTCACCCACGTAATTAAACATGTCTACTGAAATGTCACTGCTGCCGCCCAGTGATCTGATGGACGGCTCTGGTTGGAGGATGTTCTTAAACTGCACAGCAAAATTCTTGGGACGCTGTGGTCTCCATCAGCTGTCCCCCTTGCTTCACAACTGATGAAATGCTACTGAAGGCAGGGAGTGTTAGTCAGTGTACATAAAATGATTAGTCTTGGTGTCTAACTGTCCTAACTGTCTCTAATATGGAGTGGATTCACATAACCTTTTCCCACAACTCCCAATTTTTGACACATTCTATTGCCTAAACCTTGTTTTCTTAGCCCTGATGGAGCAATGCACATGAATTCCCTTCAGGAAGTGACTGACAAAGAAGACTGCCTCTTTGTTTTAATTTGGATTTTTTTTTATTTACTGAAGGTACAGAAATCTGTTCACTGACACTCAGCAATCTCTTCTTCCTCAAGGATTTCTTCTTCAGTCTGAGTTATACCTTGCTTTGCTGTTCTGACGTGGGAAGACTAACATAAACTGGTCCAAGGAGATTTCTAATAGGAAGAACTCCCTCCTGAATATAAGAAAGTACACGAAGCTCAATATTCAGTTTGGGAAAAGTAGGTCATGAATCTCTCCTCCAGTCATGCTGTACATCT
>JANHGN010007660.1:52670-75528 GCA_024605025.1 Megaceryle maxima | reverse complement strand
GAAAATAGAAAAAAAAAAAAAAAAAAAAAAAAAAAAAAAAAAAAAAAAAAAAAAAAAAAAAAAAAAAGTGTGTGGGGGGAGAACCCTTAGTTCTTATCCTGGCAAGAAATGTTCCAGGAAATGAAAATCTTATAACTGCTGCTGCTTGTCAAAGACCTCATGAAAAAGAAATGGAAGACAGTCACCAAAGGAAACTTGAGATGAGTTGTGGGACCCACTGCTCATTTTATTTTTCCTTTGCTCTTTGAGGGAATTGCTTTCACCAGGCAGTGCAAAATATCAGGGTGCGTGCAGACAGCATTCTCCCAGAATTTGTGACAAACTGCTGTGGAGCAGGGTTAGTTTCCACTGTTATGTGCAAGATCTGTTTTTGGAGACAGTTTGTAACATTGCAGGCCTATATTGCAAAAAACAAATGAGTCATTTCAGCTGTCAGTCTTATTAATTATTACACTTTCTAGTATTACTATTATTTGTTGAGGCCAGTCCATTTTTTCTTAAGCTTTTATTTTTCAAAAATGTAACCCTCTGCCCAGACCCACAAACCTCAGGATGAAATACGTGCAGATTTTTCTTCCCTCAAAAGAAATGTACTATTTGAGTTTTGATCTGCTGTAGTTCTGGGTGAAATATTCCAACTTTCATACAAGAAAACCCAGAGGTGCAAATGGCATTCTTCCCTATTTCCACTCTTGGACAATGATAACTTCCCAGCCAAGATGAATGACCTATTGTGCTAGACATCATCAGATGTACAGCAAAATACTGCTTCTACCACAAAGAGATTATTTTCTAAATGGAGAAGCTGCGTAAAGGGCAGCCAGAGGAAAGTATTGTTAGCTATATTTCACAAATAAGGAAACGAGACACAAACATTAAAGCCTAAAACTCCTCAGATACATTGAAACCACTGGGAGCTTGGTGGATTATTGCTTGAATAAAGCAACATAATCTATTTCACCCACAGTGAAGTCTTTGGCAAAGAACTGAACGGAGATAACTGCAGAACCTGTGCCAGAGATCAAGAGTCTAGCTCTCTTTTTGAGGAAGAAAAGATAAGAGAGAGTGAAAATTTCTGTCCATGAGATATTGTGCTGACATACACAAGTAAGCAATTAGAAGGATAAAAGAATATGATTATTCTGGAAAGTTACTCTGCAAAAGAGTTTTTCTGCAGATATTTGTTGAGGTATCTCACTAAGCAGGAAAAAAAAAAAAATCCTTGCTTGTCTGGGAGGTTTTTTTAACCTGTTCTGGACATTACAGGAATCAGTGATGCCATGAAAGAGCAGGCTGGAAGAGCATTGGTAGGTTTTTCTTCCAAGCTGTTCACTTTTGTTCATTCACTAATCTTGAGTGTGGCTTGAAATTGATACAGGAGCCATGAGAACTAAAATTATACATTATCAAAATTTGAACTTCATTGAAACACAGAAGGGTTGAAGTTGGAAGGGACTTCCGGAGGTCATCTGGTCCAACACCCAGCTCAAGCAGAGGCACCTACAGCCAGTTCCCCAGGTCCATGTTCAGATGGCTTCTGAATGTTTCCAGGGATGGCAACTCCACCACCTCTCTGGCTACTCTGTGCCAGTGTTCAGTCACTCTCACAAGAAAAAAGTGTTTCAGTTTGTGCCCATTGCCTCTGGTCCTGGGCACCACTGAAAATAGCCTGGCTCTGTCCTCTGCGCACCCTCACTTCAAGTATTTATATATTTGAGGACCAATAGGTCAGGTGCTTGAAGATATTCAGTATGTGCATCTTTAAGCACATATACAGCTATTTGGAATAGTCTGGGAATTATAGGCAGAGGTGTTCTGGGTCAATTTCATAAAGCACTTTACTGCATTCTTAGGTAACCAGATTAATCTTTAAATGCTACATACTGTTAAAAATCTGGCTACAATCCTGTTGTATGAAGCACTTGTATATATATATATATATATTGCAGACTGAGAGCAGATTAGAATATGTAGTATGCAATGAACTGCAAGTTATAGCAGAGTATTTCAGACAGACATGAACCTTCACAATACCAGTTTCTCAAACCTGGAGGAAAACAGACCATTTAAAAAAAAATATTCCATGGGAATATCCTGTAATCCACCTCTCCTCTTTCAGTTTAATGTGCTCCTTTTAATTACCTTTACTAAATTTACATTTGATGAGTATCAGATGCTCTGTTATTACTTTTACCAGCATTTGATTATATCCAATGCTTTTCCAGTCCAGATGGCTTTCCTATTCCATGGTTATATCAAAATGTCTTGGATGTCTGGAACCAAAATGGAGTAAGAAACAGAAAACATACCAATGAAATACATACATCCGAAACTTTGAACTAGAGCTTATCTCAGAAAGATTTTTTTTGTTAGGTGGTAAAGGGGAAATGAGATCTGAAATACTGAGGAAACCCTGCATGGAAGAAATTAAAAAAGACATTTTCTTGACCAAGGTATAATTAAAACTAGACACAGTTAAACCAAATACTTTTGCTATCCAATGTGTGTGAGGACAGTGACAAACCCAAAGAAAGCACATACTGGGCTACTTGCTGTATCATTATGATTCTGCTTAATGCCCACTGCTACCTTTTCAGACAATTATAACCACCAACCATGAAGCAGGGGCTAAATGAAGTCTGAATCCTCCTCTGACTCTACCATTCATCTCCTGCACAAGGCAATGAGTGAAACAGGAGTTTACTGCCTGTGAGGCTCTGTTTATATTTTTAAAGCAAGAACGCAGAATGAGTAAATTAAGCTGTGGCATTGTTTATTACAAACAGGTTGTATAGCTTAATGTTTTGCAAATGCTTGCATAACCACAGATCCCAAAAAACCCACTCACACACACACACACACAGGTGTACGCACATACACATAGTTTTTATTAGACTATAACCAAACAAATTATAGCATAGTATAAAGAAAGGAGTTGCTATAAAACAAAGTATGAATAACTAAGGTAAAATGGCCTTCTTTTTTTTTTTGTGTGTGTGTGTGTGTGTGTCTTTTATTACTTTTTCTGCTGATATTCTAGGAACATAACTTTGAACCACTGCCTTGTAAAAAACCTTACTCTTCCTTTGGTTAGTCCAGACAAGAGGGGTAGACAAAAGGTAGAAAGACAGAAAGCCATCTGCTTGGGGAAGAGTGCAGAAGATGGAATAGGGAATACAAGGAAAATTGTAGAAATAGGAACTACAGATATAGTGGGTGACTAGGAATGGTATTGATAAGTCCAAGGAATCATAAGGAATAGAGATACATGCTTGTTCATAATGTACTGAAGTCTAGATTGGAGCCAGGACCTCTGCTCAGTTCGGTACCTATAAGACCTATGTGCTTGGCATGGCCCCAGAACACTCCACCTGCAGAAGTCTTTCTGCTGACACTGGGTCATTTTTGTGTAAACCTTTCAAAAAATAACAAAGGTGAAGTGGCATTACTGCAAGTCAGGTGGCACTTGTGCCTGTCCACTCACTGTGATCTGAAGCAGTGCCCTTTGGAGAGAGCATTGAGGCAGCTGGGGCAGTGCTGCTATGGGTCAGCTGAACCCCAGAAGGCTGAATATGGAAAGCAAGAGTCCCCTCCATACAGGGGAGAGTGGCAGGGAGTTTTTTAGCACCCAGGTGACACTAGAGGGAGAACGTCCTCACCTGGCATGCTTGGGAGAGCAAAAGAATCCTCACAACTCCTCCCTTTGGTACCACTGAAGAAAAGCAAGATATTCCTTGTCTTCTAGCAGTCTTTAACTACATACCCCACTCACTAACCTCCAGGACAAGCTGGGGATTTTTGGTGGTTTGTGGGCAGATCTTAAAAAGGGCTTGAAGCTTCATAGTGGAGTCAATAAATCTACATTTTGCCATGCCAAGAACAAAGTGAAAAAATTGTTCTGTGCCTCTCCTGTGACACTGTCCTCATAGGCACATTGGGATGCTGAGACCAAGGTAACATTCCTCTGCTGTGACAGGCAGCTAGGAGTTTACACTAGGAGGCACTCCTTTGCTAGGAGTGAGGATGAGCACAAGCACAGTTCTGCAGAGATATGCTAGTGACACAGGCTGGGGAAGGAAAAGGAAAGCAAGCAGTGCCAACCTCCATCTCTCATCTTTAGTCTTGATTTGTTCTGTGTTCATAGGCCTAAACTGCAAAAGTGTTTACAAAGATTGAAGCATTTCTTGTTGCTCAAGAAATTGCTGCACTGTCTATTAATGAAAAGTTGTCTTATAGCTTATAATGAAAGTTTCAGGAGCAAGACAATATCCACATCATCTCTATTCATCTGCTGTGTGATACATTTATTTGCAAACTTTCTGTTCACTTGGCTTTACATGGGCTATTTAAGTTATTTGGGTCATAGGTTCTGTGGAGCTCTTTTGGACATCTTTCTACTCATCTTTATTTCCCGGTAGCAAGTGACTATCATCCCTGTGACAACTGCAGTGATGTTTATATAGAAAAATAATATTAGAAAAATCCTGCCAACCACTCCAGCAGCTGAATAAAAGAAGTCAACATTCCAGGACCAGACGGTTTTCCATAGAGGATGTGCATGTGCTAACATGGGCTTCAGATAGATAAAGAGCAAAGATTTGCAAGGTTGACAAATACTAAGCTGAAGGAAGAATTCAACATATGTGCTTTTGTGAGTCCCCTGCAGCATGTCGATGTTTAGATAAAAGAAAATGTATTTAGGGGAATTCAGTATTTCTCACGAGGTGAAAGAAAAAGTTTCAGACACCTAGTAGGGAAGAGTGACTTGCAGGTGAAAGAAGGCGAGGAAGTGTGTGGAAAGGCAGCTCAAGGCAAGAGGACAAGGAACTAGGGAGCTCTAGCCCACATTTTCCAGGCTTCAAAACTTGTATTGCTCATTCCAAAACCCAAATTATGGTGGAGGGAAAGCTCATTGTTGTGATTTAAGTTTGAAAGCACAAGCATATTTGGATGTTGAAGAACATACTGATGTATTGTTTGCCCTTTGACTTCCTCAGAAAAAGAACAGGAACCATCTGTTCACTTCTTTCAGAAGATAATTCCTTGAGTGATATTCTGTGACACCAGAGATCAGAAATCACTACTGGATTCCTGTGCTTTCAGCATTTCATTTCTGTGTTTCAGGGAAGTTCAGCAACCAATTCTTTATCTACGCCTTTATTTTACTTGTAGCTGGTGTTTTCTATTGCCTGAAGTAGAGACCTTACCCATCAATTTATCTCTTTGATATCATTTGTTAACATAAGAAAGAATAAGTGATGGCATTGGTGTATAATCCTACATTTAACAATTTCCTGAGGATTAAAGGCTTTTCTCTCTATTTCTTTAGAGATAAAAAATATCCCATAGGCTCAGGTCATAATTGAAAACATGCTACTTTAAATATAGATTAAAGCACACACAGGAATGAATGTCTTTAATTCATGTAAACGCAGCCCAGCAGTCCCCTTTTTTCACTATTACCGTCCGTTAGACACCAATTTGAAAACAGCAGAGAAATTATTTGATTTCATAATCAAATAGCTGAGCAGAAACCATTTCCTCCAGCACAGCTTTTACATTTATATTTAAATGAACTGCCTGTGGCTGGGAAGTTCTGCCTCATTTAGAGACAGGAGTTAGAAGACCTACTGTGAGACCCAGGGCAACACGGAATTAAGAGATCTGGGTAGATTTCAAGTGTCTCAGAGCTAAAAGAAAACATACTACTTGGTGACATGGACAGTGGGATTGAAAGCACCCTCAGCAAGTTTGTGGATGACACCAAGTCACGTGGTGCAGTTGACATGCTGGAGGGATGTCACCCAGAGGGGCCTGGACAGTCTTAAGAGGTGGTCACCTGCAAACCCTATGAAGTTTAACAAGGCCAAGTGCAAAGTCCTGTACCTGGGTCAGGGCAATCTCAAGCACAAATACAGGCTGGGTATTGAGAGTGGATTGAGAGCATTCCTGAGGAGAAAGACTTGGGGATGTTGTTGGGTGAAAAGCTGAATATGAGCCAACAGTGTGTACTTGCAGCCCAGAAAGCCAATTGCATCCTGGGTTACATCAAGAGAAGTGTGGCCAGCAGGTCAAAGGAGGTGATTCTGCACCTCTACTTCACTCTTGTGATATCCCACCTTGATTACTGCATCCAGCTCTGGGGCCCCCAGCATAAGAAAGACATGGTCCTGCTTGAGTGGGTCCAGAGGAGGGCTGTGAAGATGCTCAGGGGGCTGAAGCACCTCCCCTGTGAGGACAGGCTGAGAGAGTTGAGATTGTTCAGCCTGGAGAAGGGAAGAGTCTGGGGAGACCTTACAATGGTCTTTAGGTACAGGGGGCCTACAGGAAAGATGGGGAGGAACTGTCTTTATCAGGGATCATAGTGATGAGGGGTAATGGTTTTAAACTAAGAGTAGATTTAGATTAAATATAAGGAAGAAATTCTTCACTGTGATGTTGGTGAGACACTGAAATAGGTTGCTCGGAGAAGCTGTGGAAGTCCCTTCCTCCCTGGAAGTGTTCAAGGCCAGGATGGATGGGTCTTTGAGCAACCTGGTCTAGTGGGAGGTGTCCCTGTCCATGTCATTTGGGTTGGAACTATATGATCTTTAAGATGTCTCCAAACCCACCCTGACATTTGCTGGAAAAGTAGCATGGCAAGCTGTAGGCAATCCAGGAGATTCCTGGAGTGCCTGGATGATAACCTTTTAAAGCAAGTAATAGACAGCCCTACCCGAGGGGATGTGGTTTTATACCTAATGGTGACCAATGCAAGTGAACTAGTTGGGGACATCAAGATTGGAGGCAGCCTGGGCTGCAGTGACCACGCACTGTTTCGGTTCACCATGCTAAGGGGTATAGGACAGATGAAAAGCAAAGTCAGCACCCTAAACTTTAGAAAAGCAAACACCCAGCTCTTCAATGAGCTGCTCAACAGGACCCCTTGGGAGGCAGTCCTCAGAGATAAAGGAGCAAAGCAGAGCTGGCAGGTCTTTAAGGAGGCTTTCCTTAGAGCGCAAGAGCTCTCAATACCCATGTGCAGGAAATCAGGCAAGAAGGGAAAAAGACCAGGATGTCTGAGCCATGAATTGCTGGTCGAACTAAAGAACAAGATGAAATTGCACAAACAGTTGAAACAGGGACAGGTATCCTGGGGGAAATACAGGGATGCTGCCTGGTTATTTAGGGACAAAGTCAGGAAGGCCAAGGCATGGCTAGAGCAGAACTTGTTGAGGGATACAAAGAAAAAGGAAAAAGGGATTCTATAAGTATCTAAATAAGAAAAGGAAGGTCAAAGAAGGTGTACTCCCCTGATGATTAACAATGACAAATTAGTAACAATGGACAAGGGTGAGGTACTGAATAACTTTTTTGCCTCAGTTTTCACTGGCAACCTCTCTCCTCACAGCCGTCAATTTGGTGGCCCACAGGACAAGGACCAGGTAGAAAAAGTGACTCCCACTGTAAGCAAGGACAAGGTTCATGATCACCTGAGGATCCTGAACATAAATAAGTCCATGGGACCTGATGAGGTGCATCCCAGAGTACTGAAGGAATTAGCTGATGCAGTTGCTGAGCCACTCTCCACAATATTTGAGAAGTCATGGCAGTCAGGTGAAGTCCCTTGTGACTGGAAAAAGAGTAACGTGCCCATCTTTAAAAAGGGTGAAAAAGACCCTGGGAACTACCACCCTGTCAGCCTCACCTCTGTGCCTGAGAAGATCATGGAACAGATCCTCCTGGAGGATATGCTAAGGCACATGGAGGACAGGGAGGTAATCCTAGGTAGTCAGCATGGATTTACTAGGGGCAAGTCCTGCCTGTCCAACCTAATGGCCTTCTACAATGAAGTGACTGCATCAGTCAACAAGGGTAGACCTATGGATGTCATCTATCTGGACTTCTGCAAGGCTTTTGACACGGTCCCCCCACAACATCCTCTTCTCTAAGTTAGAGAATTACAGGTTCAATGGGTGGACTGTTCAGTGGATAAATAACTGGCTAGATGGTTGCATCCAGAGAGTGATGGTCAATGGCTCAATGTCCAGATGGAGGAAGGATGATGAGTGTTGTCCCTCAGAGGTCTGTGCTGGGACCAGTGTTATTTAATATCTTCATTAATGATATTGACAATGGCATTGAGTGCACTCTCAGCAAGTCTGCAGATGACACCAAGCTGGGGGGTGCAGTTGATATGCCAGAGGGACAGGATGCCATCCAGAGGGACCTGGATAGGCTGGAAAGGTGGGCACAGATGAACCTTTTGAGGTTCAACAAGGCCAAGTGCAGGGTCCTACACCTGGGCCGGGGTAACCAGCATTATCAGTATAGGCTGGGAGAGGACATACTGGAGAGCAGTCCTGTGGAAAGGGACTTGGGGGTGCTGGTGGATGAAAAACTGGATATGAGCCACCAATGTGCAATTGCAGCCCAGAAGGCCAATCGCATCCTGGGCTGCATCAAAAGAACTGTAGCCAGCAGATCAAGAGAGGTGATTCTGCCCCTCTACTCTGCTCTGGTGAGACCTCACCTGGAGTACTGTGTCCAGTTCTGGAGCCCCCAGCACAAGAAGACTGTAGACATATTGGAGCGTGTCCAGAGGAGGGCCACCAAAATGATCAAGGGAATGGAGCATGTCTTGTATGAAGACAGGCTGAGGGAGTTGGGGCTATTCAGCCTGGAGAAGCAAAGGCTCCAGGGGGACCTTATAGTGACCTTCCAGTACCTGAAGGGGGCCTACCTGAAGGTGGGGAAAAGTCTATTCAAAAGTGTTTGTAATGATAGGACAAGGAGCAATGGTTTTAAGTTGGGAAAGAATAGGTTTAGACTGGATATTAGAAAAAAGTTCTTTAATATGAGGGTGATAGACCACTGGAATGGGCTGTCCAGAAAGGTGGTGGAGGCCCCATCCCTGGAGTCATTCAAGGTCAGGCTTGATGGGGCTCTGAGCAACCTGCCCTAGGTAGAGATGTTCCTACTTGTGTAGGGAGGTTGGACCAGATGACCTCTAGAGGTACCTTTCAGCCTAAAACATTCTATGATTCTATGATTCCTGTGTTCTGAGATTGAGTCTGGAGAAAGGCTGGGCCACAGTAGTAAGCCTGGTCTCATCCATGAAGCCTGTCCACCACTTAGCTCCCTGCAGCAGGCCCAGGACTGAGGGACATCCAGGAAGAGACCTGCTTTGGTGTAACCTGGTGTGATTCTAAGCAATACCAGCTTACACCACCTGCAGCTAACACTGTAAACATGGCCTTTGGGAAACTCTGGAGAATGATGGGAAATAACTGAGAGCTCATCCATCAGGTAAAGGAGTAATGGATTAGCTTTGGATTCAAAGTGATGGACTGAAGATCTCTCTCTTCTATTGCCTTGGAAAAGCTACAGTTAGCAAAGAGCTATTAGCTTAAACACCAATTTAGTAACATTAGTGTATTATGCTTGGTCTTCCTACAGACATTTTCCTCTTTACAAACTGTTTTACAAACAGGACCTAATTAATCCTTATAACACACTTCTCAGGGGAGAGCATAACAGTCTTACCTTTCTTTACAGTCAAGGAAAGTCAGGTATTGGAGTAATTTGACCAGTGCCTTCCAGGATACCAACTTGAGAGAAATGAGATGAGCTAGCAGCGATCGGTGATCTTATCCAGCTGTGGATGGAAATGACCTCCTGCCAGGCAGGACCTGCTGTGTAGCTTCATTCCTTCTCTTTTCCCACAGGGATGCTGGTGCTCTCACTACATGACAAGTCACTGTAATTTCACAGGAGAGAGAATGACAATATATAACTAAAGCGTAACACAGGAGGAAAAGGTCAGGATGGGGCAAAACCCCTCTGAGAAAAGTCTTTCAATAACCCCCTCTCTTCCTTTGCCTGTGCTTTGTCTCCAGGAGTTAAAACAAGAAGGTTGCTGCTCATACTTTGTATTCCCTCCTTGACTCAGGCCTCTGAATCCCCAGCCAATTTTCCCAGTCAAGTGTTAGGGGAAAAAAAAAAAAAACCAACAAGTGCTGAGAGCTCCTGCAACAGACTAAGTGCAGTTATTCTGCATCTGCAGGCTGCTGCTCATGCTGAGCCCTGCAGGGGAATAGGCTGCATGGGCACGGAGAGGAGCAGCGAAAGAAAATGCCAAGTGAAATTTACTTGAGCAGGGAAAATATTGCCTTCCTGGCTGCTTCTAAAAGTCTTCCTGATGTATTTTATTGCTGAAGAAGTTAACTGTATGAGTGTGGAAGCTTGCAGGGAACCATAATAAAATGTAGACAGAACCTGAGTGCTCACCAAGCTTTTTGCTACAACTTGAAAGAGGAGTGAGATAAAGGGATAGATTCCTCTGAAATAAAATCTCTTGCTGCTAACATGTAGGCTTTAACGTGGACAGAAAGGTTATGGCACTTTGTAGCTGGCTAGCTTAGAGAAGTAAAGCCTGGTGGCATCTAAGTGGGAGACCAGACAGGAGCGATGGAGTTTATTGTGGGGGTTGCATACTGACCAGTGTATTTGCCAGCTCTCCAGGAAATCTTCACACTGGTGAAGATTCAAAAAAATATGAGGTAGTGGTTTTGGTAAAAGGGAGCTGGAGTTACTGTTTTCCTTATTGCTTTGTCTTCTTATTGTCCAAACCTTTCTTTTAAAATTAAAACCATATATGTATGTTTTAATTATATACATATGTATGGTTTTAATTATATATGGTTATAATTATATATATATATAAAAAGAAAGATAAGGAAAAGGAGAAAAAAAAATCAACATTAAAAAGATTAATATAAAATACACCCATTTTACTGTGTTCTGTAAGATGCAATTCAGAATTTATAAACTGCTTCCAGTTACTTCCTCCCCAGCTATTCTTCTCACCTCTTTTTTTCTGAATTGATATTAATTTCTTCCCATCATCAATGACTGCTGTTGGTGCTGTTAGTTGCATTACCTACCTCCAGATAGCTCAGGGCAACTTACATCTCTTTTTACTCATCCTGATGTGATGCAACTTCAAAAGAGTACAATTACACCAGTTACCAATGCAGAAGATAGGAGATAAATTTTCATTTTCTTCCATGAAAAAATAATTTTTATTTTCTGTGTAACACTCACCCTAGGCAGGGTCTAAGCAGAGATCCAGGACTCCTACAGAGTTTTTCCCTTAGCCAGTTGGAGTAGGCATTACAAGGGATACCTTTTCTTTGGCTGACAAATTTATTTTGGTGGCAGTTAACAACAACAGTAATTGTTATTAAACAAAATGGATAAACAGCAAGGCCTTGACTTTTAGAAACATATTTCAAACTTCAAACAGATCACTCATCAATATATTTGGAGAAAATTAATGCCCTAATGTCTGTCCTGTTGTAAGTCCAGGGAGCAAGCTTGAACAGGATTTTACTAGAAACCAGGCATATCATTACAATGATTCTTCAGAACAAGTTGACTCCTTTTAAAACATTGATCACTCTAATGGCACTCCAGCAGAAGTGATTTGCAATGAAAAGCTTATGACAGCAACTATGTCTAGCAACTGAAAAAGAAAGTATATTCTGAAGACGGTATATTTTGAAGAAAGCAGTATGTATCCTCAACTTCATTCCTTCCCTTGCCCATCCTTCAGACCTGAAAGGGAGATAGGTCCAAACTGGGCTGAGGGTATTCAAGGTGCAGATGTGGAGGTGTGGAGGTTACTGGTCAGAAAGGGAGTTGCTGAAAGGCACAAGACACCTTGATCACCTCTAACACTTCTGATATGCTGCAGTCCCACTGACTGCAGCCTCCTTTTTTTATAATCAGCTGGTTTCAGCCTCCTAAACAACAGAACCTGGGCTTTCCCATGCTCTCCATGGGTCTCTTTGCTTTTCAGGGTGCCCTCCCAATGGTAATGCTTTGGACTTGGTTTAAAATCATCTATTCTACCTTGAGGTTTCAAAGCTGGTAATTTCCTTAAATCTGAGCACACTGAAGAAAGTGTCGCTTATTAAAACAAGTGCGCCATACATATGGGTATCAGTACCTTTTGAAGGGAAGACTAATGCCCTCAGCATTTATTAGCCATTAGAGATTCAGTTGGTGGTAGAGATACTGGAAAGGTGATGTCATTACTGCCACATCTAAGGAGCTGCTAGTCAATGCTGGGTACGCACTGTCTTTTACAGTCGGCATCAGTGTCATTTCTGTGATTATGCTGATTATGTCTGGGATGCTAAAGCCAGCAATGTGGTTTTCAGATGGCATCTAGTGGCACAGTGTAATAGACTATGTTATTTGCTACATCATTGCTCATGAAATATTGTTAGCAGGGTGCAGATCATTCGTCCATTAACACCCCATGAAGTCACCTTGAATCCCATGTTTCCAGAACAGTGGAAAAGACTTCTATTTCACAGCTGAAAAATAAGCCATTTGGATGCTTTTAAAATGCTTAGTGCAGAACTTACCTATTTCAACAGTGCTTTCTTACCTAGGACAATTTTCCAGCTTTAAGATATCATCTGGAAGAGATGCAAATATTACTCCAGTTGGTCTGAACAAGTGGCATGCCAGAAGTTAATACAACCTTTTGTGTCTTTGGAGATAGTTCTCTTAGAAGATCTTTCTAAAGGTATCTAGCATACATATATTATTATATACATTATATCAATCTATTGTCTATTTAATCACGTGTGGGGGTAGAAGAAAATGTTTCGTTCTCATAATTTGTTGCAGCTCTGACACACCAATCGCATGTCTATTGCAGTCTATACAAAAGAAACAAATTAATGAAATTAAACAGTCACCAGAATAATCTATTTTGAGAATTTTCCTACCCATCCAGTTTGGAAGCTGACGGCCAGGGGATTTGACAGCTTTGAACTCTGATATCTATCTGAGGTCATGGACAAAATAATGGTGGTCCATTAGTCCAGATTTGTCTGTAATTGCCATACTCCTTCCTCCTGCCTTCCCTCCCCCCCTACTCAGAGAACATTTATGCTATCTTATCTTCAGTATTGACTTGCTATTGCCAATGGTGGGCCAAATAAAATGGGGGTATTTCATGCATCTCTTTGAGCTACTATGTATGCCTGCTTTGGTGTGGGTGCAGCAAGGTGGTGCTGCACTAGTTCAGAGAGAGGTTTCCTTTGCAGTGAAATTCTTCATTTTCAGAGTATGAAAAATTAAAGTTGTCAGAAACTGATGGCCCTCTAGAGGTGAGTGCACTAGAACTGAATTGACAGTGATGTCTAATTTCAAGGAGAGAGAGAAGCAACCATGCAACAATTTTACACCTCCACACTGCTTTAATATTTCACTAAGAACTAGATACAAGGTCAAATAAAAAGAGTCAAATATTGAACAGATAAATGAAAAAGGAAGGGGTTTCTCTGAGCAGAACTGCATGAAACCTTGGAAACCTTGCTTTTGCACTGAAAAAAGTTCACACCTTTTGAAGTTCAAACAATGTCAACAACCAAATCTGAATTTTGATATAAGCTGTGAGACACAATGCATCAAAAGAAGAATGTTCATTACTCCAGATTTTTCTCTATTTTCTGTCTGGTTTTCATAACTTGATTTTTTTGTGTGTGTGAATAGCCCTTTTTCTTGGTGGCAATCGTCATGTGAAACCCTTGTGACAGATAGCATAAGCTACACAACTAATATCTGTCTGTTCTGATGTCATTCGTACATTTGATGGAGGCACTGAGGGCTAGGACTGGATTCATATACTTAGTAAAGGGTTCTGTAAGGAGGAAGAGATGAGACTGAGAAAAATCAGGGCTTCTGCAGTTGGAAAGTGGCCAGATGAAAGCACTAAGAGTTATCAGAAGTCTAGAAAACATGACCTAGCAGGAAAAAATAAAAAGATTAAAGGAAAGGAATTGGAACAATTTAAGTGATTACAACAGTGGAAAGATGTCACAATAAGTCTTCAAAGACACAAAAGCTACTGCCAGTGGGACTAAGAAAAGAAATAATGGGTTTAAAATACATCAAGGGAGGTTAATTAAAAAAAAAATGAGAGCGCCTTTGAATGTTAAGGACAGAGAGACTTGAATGACTTACTTGGGAAGACTGAAGACTTTGTGTAAAAACTGTTTATAAAGGGCAGGTGATGCCAACATCTGTTAGAAGTTTGATCCTGGTGAGGCTGTGAGAAGAACCAGATGACTACTTTTGTCTCTCTTGTTCTGTGTTCCTACATCTTTATTGCCCTTTGGCATTGTATCCCTCACTAGATTACCTGCTACACGTTTCTTGAAAGCTTGTCTGAGTTAGTTTAATCCTCTCTAGATGCTTTAGCTAAAGCAACATTACTTACCTGCCATTACCTTTTGTTGGTACATTTTTCTGCTGGGGAGAGCTAGTTGTGTCCCCAGCCTCTTTTAGTGCTACCAGAAAATGGGGACAGATATTTGATGGAGATGCTCATGTGGCTAAATCAGGGTGTTTAGTAGCATTTTACACTGTATCTAGATCACCCTGCCTGGCCTCTAGCTGCCAATCCAGACAGTCACAGGTCATACCTGATTGCCCTGCATCAGTATCTCAAGCGCACCCTACATCTCAGTACCCAAATCCCTCAATTGACTTTTTGGTAGCAACAAGCTATAGTTACAAGAACTGTTTCTCTAGAGTGACAGCTATTGTCCTACGTGTGTTCTGACATTATGGACCATGTGACAGCCCTGATTCAGCACACTGAGCAATCATGCTAAGAGTGTGCAAAGCAGGCAGAAGGGAACAACAGGTTGGGTGAAAAAGGGAGCAGCCTGAATGCACTTCTCCATAGGTGTAAATGACTATGCAAATTAAAACCCTGTAGGAAACCAGGTCTAAACATTTTTGTTATTCATACTGACTCCTCTTGGCAGCCCATTCCTTTGTTTGCACAAATTAGCTGATGATCTGATAAGTAATCCTGCTGAAATCAATAAGATTATTATTATTAATTCATATAGAGTCCTAATTACTGTGATTGACATAGACACACATGCTTTAGTGAGAGCAGGACAGAGTATCTCCCTGCCTTTGACATAGGTGCTATGTCAGAAGGATTTTGCAGAGATGGGGCTGGTGTTTGGGGGCTGGCTCATTTTGTACGAGTATGAAATGTGGTGCTTCCACCTTCCATGTCTTCTTGATGCTATTCTTGGTAACATCCTAAATTAGCTATTAATTTACCTATTTTGATTTGAGACTCAGTATGTCTAAATATTCCAAATAGAATGAATCATGAGTACCTGAGTTTAAAGCTTCCTATTGTACCAGATGCAAATTTATGTCATTATTTAGTTATACAAGAAAAAATAAATAATCAGCACTGTGTATACTCTGATTCAACACCATGGAAGCATTTTGTCATTGCCTTCAATGCAAGCATGATTAAAATTCTTATAAAGTATTTCATTAAAGTCTCAAAATACCTGTGGAAGTCTGTGATAATTAGTTCAATTAAAACTGTATTCTGAAAAAACAACTGCAGTAATGACAGCCTGGCATTTGGTGATTTTGTGTAGTAACTCCAAACTTTGCTTGATTTGCATGCTAAATAAAGGCTTTATTTCCCTCTTCCTTAGGGATAATTGTCATGAATATAAGCTAATGAGCAATCACCAACACTAGCAGGCTCTATGACCCCACTACGTAGACTGAGATAGATTTATGAGACAGATTTCTGACCACAGGCAGGTAGAGCTGGGGGAGCTGCACCAGCCACCATTCTTTTCTTGCCCATCAGCCTCCCAGACTCCAAACCAAACCACTGAACTGCACATGAAGCAGCTCCCACTTCATGGTGGTTTGGAGACAGTGATATTGCCAAACACCAGCACTGGCTGCAGGGTGTTGATGCTCAGTTTAGCCCATGTCTCTTAGAAGAACTGAACCAACTTGCTCAGCTCAAGAAGTGGGACTTGTTTAAGGCAGAAAACTTTATTCCACTGGGTTTGCCTGGCATTTCTGGCTCAGTAAACACTGAAGAGGTTGGTGTTATTCTAAGAGGAATCTTTGAAGGGTGTCGACTACAGGAGACTTTCAGCATGAGCTGCAGATGCAGCAGAGTAGAAATTTATAAACTTTGCCGCTGCTCTCAAAAGGGAGTGAGCTAAACAGAGCTGGAGCACAGATTTTCAGCTGCCAAAGGCCAGGATTAACAGCAGCTAGACTTTGCCTTTACAGGAAGGCTCCATGCAAGCAAACCCCCCACAAAAAAGGATTTTTCCAATAATAAAGCAACTGTCAATAGAAGCCATTGTTCTCTCATTTGTTCCAATGGGGGTGGTACATTTTTGTCCTTTTACTGTGCTTTAACTGTACTTTCATTGTATTATAATTTTTAATGGATGGGTGATTAGCGTCAGAAAAATCCACTCTGGTTTTGGTGTAGCTTTTGTGCTCTAAAAGAAGTTTCAAGTTTGATGTGGAATCTACAGAACTAAAACATCTCATTCTTGAATCAAGAAAATTCTTTTGAGCCTGACAAGTTTTGCTGTACAAAATTGGATTATTCCATACCTAACATGCAGTCAAAATTCACAGTTAGGAACACAGAGCAGTGTAGCCAAAGCATGCAATAAAAAGAGTTGTGGGTCTCCTATATGCTAAAATGAGACAATATTTTTGATCTTCTAATCTAATGTCTGAGCATTTAGTAATTATTGCACATAGTGGTCTTTTGAACCCTCATGTGATTAATTTGCAAGGGACATAATTTAGGGTTTTTTTTTCCTTTTTTTAGTTTAAAAGTTAGATACGTGACTTAGAAATATTCTGGGTTTCCAATTCATATTTCAGTCCTATTCCTTGTGGTCCCTTTAAACTACCATACTTCTCAAAGATCTCTAAAATACAGTTTTCATTAGCTAATGCTCTAGCATTTGTGAGGGTTAATAATTCACTTCCTTCTCAACTAAGCTATCTCATTTGCAGCTTGTTGCTAAACTGTAAAGGAAGTTCAAGTTTAGAGATGTGCAACCTCAGAAAGAATGAATCTTAAAAATTAATTGAAAGCACACACCTTTCATCACTTTCAACTCAGAGTAATTTAACATGCTGGGACTGGAAAGATAAATCTTTTCCAAATGTGACCAAAAATATCTCAGAACGAAGAGAACCAGAAGATAGAGAGTAAAGGCTGTTGAGATGGCAGAGAAGTTGGGTGCAACATTACAAGGACTTCTCTAGCAATGTTCTATCCCATAGATCAATGTGATGCTGAGAGGAAAGAGGACAATAAGAAGCCAAGGAAACGTAAAGGTAGAATAAAGGCAAGAAGGCTGAATGTGAAGAACAAACATCAGATTGCAAGTACAGAAAAACTGCAATAAATCCAAAGATGAGCAACTTTAAAGAAAACTGTCCTATAATTACTTTTTGATTTTCTTTCTGTAATGTCTCATTTGCTGAAAGTTCTCCAGCAGCACTGACAGTAACATCAGTCCATTAATAACTCCTATGGCACTGAAATACTTCTTTGCTGCAATGTCTGTAAATGATGGAGAAACAATTCAGTACTCCATGTATATAAGTGGTTCTTTAATATCAAACCCTTGGGTTGAGTGAATGAAATTAACTTCCTTATCATGCTTGACACTCATTGTTTTTCATTTAGTTTCTGTATTTTTTTCCTTCTGATCTTTTAAAAATTATGATATATTCTGAGTTCTGAAAGAACACAGATATCTCTCTCTTTAAAATGTTCTGTATTTTTCAACACCATCACCTCCATGCTTTCAAACTTCAAAATAAAAATCAGAGCTGATACTTCCCACAGTGCCTTATCAGGAGACTTATTGCCCTTGTTTCTGCATTGAGTCTCTGGTAACCTGCTGCTGATTGTTAATCACAACCAGTTTCTTTTGGTCTTCGAGAGGGACCTGTAGGTGTTATCTCCCTTCTGCTTCACTACCCAATTCCCCTTTGCTGGCTGCTTTCGGAGCATCCACATACAAATTCAAAGCACACACTGGGCAAAGTCATGGAGCTTTAATCTTGGTTTAAAGTTAGTGCTGGATCCATCACAGCTGACACTTGAGGTAATTTGACATTGAAAAAGGAGTTATCCTAGGCCCCAATTCTCATAGCACTGCTGAAGCTGAGCAGTAAATAATGAAGTGTACCCATTTAATTGAATCAGGCATTAGCACTCAAGGAACACTTCTTGAGAATAAGCATATGAAACTATCAGTGAACACTGAAAGCCTAGAATTGAGTTTCAAGCTGGACAACCTTGATGTTTTAGATGGGCTCCTTAGGAAACACTCAACCTTCTTGTAGATCTTACTTGCCCTAGAAAGTGTTCAAACTTTTCTTAATTACTTCAGTTTACACCTACTTAATACGTATAATTATATAATCAACTAGACACATCCTGTCTGCTGCTCACTGTGACTTAAAAAAAAAAAAAGAAGCCTAATTCAATAACTGCTAAATAATCTTGTATAATGTTACTACAACAGTTCTTTTGTAAATTACTAATCACAATTATGCAAATGTTAATTAAGGTGATTACTGCTCAGTTTCTATTGACTGAAGAACAACTAATTCATAGGCACAACCAGATGTATCATGTTGCCTTAAAAATTTTAAGTCTCTACACTTAATGAAACAAGAAATTGAGACTCTTATAGTACATTATAGTCACTGTATGGAAGGCATACATATTCTGGAGAATTGGCCTTCCATACCATTTCCCTTCCTTATTTATCTCCTCTCATTTTATTTCCTAGTGAAGAGTAGGATCTTTCCAAATGATTTTAATGAAGGAATGGGGTATGGAGGTTGAAAAGAGGAGATGAGTGTTTCCACCTGAGCTGAGCAGTGGATGTTAACCGGGATATGCCCAACTGTGCCCAACAGCTTCTCAAGCTCAGGGAGACAGTCAGATGGTAATAAACTGAATACCACATGACTCTTCCATATTTCTGAGGGTATTTCTCAAGTCATTCCCTTACACCAAACCATTTCTCATTTTTCCTAGTTTTGCTGCTCCTTTCATACTTGCAGAAAAGTGTAAAAGGGCTGTGCATAGTAAGAAGTTACATATCCCAGTAAGATCACAAAGAATATGGAGTGAGTACTTCATCACATGCTGTACAATATCTGCAGGTCAGAAAAAAACACCAAAAAATGCTGATGCTTTGTAAACACTGGCAGAAATATTTCTAAGCATAGTAAAGAAAGAAGCTAGAGTAATGCAAAATGGAAGGAAAAAGGTATAAAAATGTAATCTGATTCCTTGCCTCAGTGCCACACACTGCTGCCTTGTTGGAGACCTGCGACTGCTCAAGTTGCCCTGTAACTGAATAAAAAAGGTCTAAAAATTTCAGCAGCATGTTGAAGAGGATAAAGTGAACTGATAAGATCCTGGAAAGAACATGGCCATGCTCACATACAAGCACGATCCATTTGTCAGCATTACTGGAAGGTAAGCAGAAGCATCAAGCAAAGCCTACAGCTAAGACCAGTAAAACACTGCAGCACATGGCCCTTTGAAGGACATTGAAGACAAGCTGATTTCAGTGACAGCAAATGAAGGCACATGTAGCGTTCTTTGCTATGTACTCCTGGCATTGTTTAACTCCTCTTCCAACTGCTGCAGAGGCTTTCTCCTCAGAGCCCCTCCTGCTTATGTTGGGGCAGCTGCCAGTCTCAGCACAGGCACTGGCATCATGTCTATTGCACATAGCAGATGCTACGTGGAACAAGCTGAGCATGGTCAGTTTGAACTTAGGCTTTCTGACTGCAGTCTTTGGATGTGCTGCTGGGACACTTATGCCAAAAAATAGGCAGAAAACAAGGAAGTTCAGCAGAGCAACAGCTTTCTGTCAGGGGCTATGCCAGCTGCCTGAAGGACTATGTGAGTCAGGGTGAGCCATGGGGCCAGGTTCAGACAACCAAAACCAGTGGTGTGATGGGGTGAGATTCCCCCCTCTTTAAATACACATCTGACAGCTGAGTAAATACCAAACTTGGTAGCATCTTTTGTCACTCAAAGGAGCTCTTGTATTTTCCTTCCATGCAGAGGTCATCACAATCCCCATATGTCAGAGCAATGGTCCCACTTGCCTCTCACTGGGAAAGCTGAGGCAGTCACGGTAAGTAACCTGTAACCCTTCCAGTTATGTTTCTGGACAAGTTCGATAAGAAATGCTTCCTTCCCAAGATTAGACTGAAGCTGCCATAAGCAGAAACCAAGCCCTGTCTGTTGGTCACCCTATATTGACAGAAGCAAGACCTTCCTTCCTGCCTTCCTGCCTCCCTCCTTCCCTCCTCGTCTGTCTCTCTGTCTCTGCTTCATGTGCAGTTCAGTGGTTTGGTTTGGAGTCTGGGAGGCTGATGGGCAAGAAAAGAATGGTGGCTGGTGCAGCTCCCCCAGCTCATGATAAACAGGATTTTCACAGCGATGCCAGAGCATTACTGTGCTAATAAGGAAAATAACCAAATAAGCCTTGCTCCAACTACTGCAAAATACCAAATTAAGAGGCAGAAACAGATTCATGGTCTCTGTCTCTTGATATTGATTCAGCTCCTTAATCAAAGGCTGTGGCCAGAGCTGCAGACTGCTCTAATTTAGATTGGGTCTGCAGCCACCATTTGTCCTTTAGATCAGACTGCCTTGCAGAAACTGGGACAAAACTCAATCCTTGTCTACAAGCTCTAGGCACCTCTGCCTCTTGGATTAACTTTGTGTATTGTGCACATGGGCTCATGTGTTTAATATCTTTAATTTAGTCTCAACTCACTCAAACCCCTAAGTTTTGGGGTGTTTGTATTCTTCTCTGTTAGCTACTGAATATATTCAAAAAGTATGTGGAAAGTATCAAAAACTATTGATCCCTTAGGGTATTCAATTTGCCTCGTTTGTCAAAGCAAATTGCGCATATCAACATACTGCTTGAGCTAAAGAATTTTTGGGAGAGTGTTGCAACCAGAGAAGCTCTAGTTTCCATGCTGTAATTTCTTTTGAGAACCTGGTGATATGAAATAATGAACCAGTAAGCTTTGGATTAAACTGACTATCCAGTTATTCTCACTGGTTAATGTTTCATTCTGTGATTATATAGTCTCATGTTCTTATTTCAATGAAAGTGGAGTATTTCTAGCACAAACCACAGCATCTCTCTTTGCCAGAGTGTTTAGCTGTGGCTGGGCAGTAGCACACGCTTAATTTAGAGAAAGGGAAGACCAGCTCCATGTGTGCTGCAAACGTGTTCTGCTCCAACAGGCTAGCTGGAGTAGTAATTTCACAATCAATCCATTCATAGAGAAAACATGCTTCTTAATGCTGTCTCCTGGCCGTTTTAGTCACTCTGCTCCCCTTAGCTTCTCAATTTACACTAACTGCCAAGTGAGCAAGCGTGTTAGTGAGAGCCAGTAAAATCGCTACAGAAAGCAGAAAGCAATACCCTTCATCTCCCTGAAGTGAGCAAAACACTCATGAGCAACGTTAGGGTGACAGATCTGAAACTGCAATCTATCTTTCTCCCACGTGGCAGACACATGGCTGAAAGGGAGTAAAAGATTCTTCTCCAAAGCAATGCTGATATAACTCAGCTCTGAATTGCAAAGACCGTGGTAGAAGTAAAAGGACAGCTTCTTTCTTGGGTTTGGTTCACATGCGGAAGATCAAAAAACTCATTTTCTACCATTTAGAATTGTGGCTATTTCAGCCAAACTGTGTAAGACATTTGTGTTGGCAAAAAAAGAACAAAGTTTTTCTTCAACATTTTAAGAAGGACATTGAGGTACTGGAACATGTTGAAAGAAGGGCAATAAGGCTGGTAAACGGTCTAGAGAGCTAGATATATAACAGACAGCACTAAGAAGCTGTGGCTATTTTGCCTGGAGAAAATGAGGCTGAAGGGAGAACCTCTTGCTCTATACAACTACCAGAAAGGATGTTTAATGAGGTGGGGTGGTCAGTCCCTTCTCCCAGGTAACAAGTGATAAGGCAAGAAGAAATGACATACCATTGTCAAAGGACGCAAATTTATGGTGGTGACACCATCCAAGGAGCCATGTATTAAGACTGTATTTGTCAGTTTAATCCAATGTCTCTACCATCAGTTGGAATAACTGAAGAAAAGATGTCGTGTGCCCCAGAACCTCGTACCACTCGTCCCAAGGCCCTAATGTCATTTTTAATTGTTCTAGGACTACCAGTCTTTATTTCATCTCCTGCTACATGGAAGATTAATAATGGAGAGTAGTCCACAGATTTCACCAGGTTAGGAATTTTCCTAGTGACATCCCTTACTTGGGCTCCAGGTAGGCAGCACACTTCCCTGTGAAAAGGGTCTGCCCGACACACTGGTCCTTCCATTCTTCTTCGAAGTGAATCCCCTACAACTATCGGTCTTATTTTGTTTCTTTATAGCACTAGTCCTTATTATTGGGGCTGACTGATGCGCTCTGGGCAACTGAGCAGATGGACTTTCCTCTCCATCCTCCTCTGCCCGATCCAGAGTAACTAGTGCAGTAGTCCAACTAGGCTTTGGTGACACCTCCAAGCAGGGGGAACCATCATCCTCACTGTTGTCCAGTTCCCCTTGCAAAGCACTCTACCTGTTATACAAGGACACCTAGGGAGGCGGGGGAAATGCCAGGCAGTTGCGCTTGCCATGCCGAGCAGGAACCTTGTCATCATTTATCAAAGACGTTCATGAGGAGATAGAACACTGATATTACCCGCCCACTCGACATCCTTTTCAAAAGATCATGGCAAACAGGAGGTGACCCAAAGCAGCTCGGCAAAGCTGCTGGAAAGCAGCGTGGCAGAAAAGGCCCGAGGGTCCTGGTGAACAACAAGCTCAGCGGCGGCCACCAAGCTGCCCTTGCCCAACGGCAGCGCGCGGTACCCTGGGCTGCACCGGGCAAAACCTCGCCAGCAGCTGGG
>JANHGN010007660.1:33131-52570 GCA_024605025.1 Megaceryle maxima | reverse complement strand
AATTCTTGTTGTAATGGGGGGTGGGCTGTTGGTTTAGTGTTGAAGTTTAGAATGATAAACAATTCTTGTCCTAATGGGGGGGGTGGGGGGTGGTTTAGTGTTCAAGTTCATAATGAGAAACAATTCTGCTCCAAATGGGAGGGGTGGGTTGGTTTACTGTTGAAGTTCATAATAAATAAATTCTGATTCTTGTTTTTACTCGGTATTGGAGTTCTGCAATTTGTTCTGTTACGTCGTACCTTGTTCAGCTGATCTTTCTCCTCTCTGCTTTTGGTCAGTAATAGTGGCAACACCTGACGTAGGACGGGATAGGTTAAGGTAGAGCAGAAATTATAATTGGCTGGAGTATTTGATTCTCTCCGTAAGCCTTTCTATCTACCTGACAGGACATTGTAAAGAGGTAGGCACTGGTCTCTTCTGACAAGTAACTAGTGATAGAACAAGAGGGAATGGCCTCAAGCTGCACCAGGGGTGGTTTAGACTGAACATTAGGCTGATATTGCCCGCCCACTCGACATCCTTTTCAAAAGATCATGGCAAACAGGAGAGGTGTCCGAAGACTGGAGGAAATCCAATGTCCCATGGTATCTTTTGACACCTGTGATTCCACCATCTGCTGGACACCTCTGAAAAGAGAGTTACTTTGCAAAGTATCAAATAAAGCAGGTCTGCATAATATTGTGTATTTTTCGAGATTTTCAAACTGACTGGACCGCTTCCTATTTGACAAGCGGGAAGTTCTCTGCTGGACAGAGAAGAGTGCATCTCTTTAATATATATTCAAGTATCTAGATGAGAAACTTTACCCTGTGACCTGGCCATGCATATACACATCTCGGTCTCATGTCTCAGCCCTTATGCATCTTTGACGATCTCCCAAATTTGGAATATACAAACACGAATAAGACCTATTTTTCACCCAGTAACCACAATGCATAGGCTGCTGTGCTGCCCTCATTAAACTTGTGCAAAAGCCTATAGGAGAAAACCATGCTGCAGGCAGTCTGGGTCCCAACAGTACATTGTTATTCAAAGTTCTAAACCTTCTCTCCATGTTCTGAAACACAGGGAGTATTTGATTCTGGACTTGGCACTTGTCCTTTCTGAAGCTCATACAGTTGGCCTCTGCCCATTCAGCCTGTTGAGGTTGCTCTGTAGAGCTTTTCTGTCATCATGGAAATGAACACTTCTGCCCTACTTTATTGATAGATATATCTAGATCCTTTTTAAAGATAACAATCGGAACTGTGTCCAGTACTGATCTTTGGGGAACGCCACTTGTGTCTGTCTGCCTCCTGCATTGAACTCTGTTCACCATCACTCTGCATACTGCCATCAAGGTGCTTTTTCAGCCATCTGCAGTTGCTCCTACCCTCTTTCTGCAGGTGTCCCTATGCCACTGTCATGAGAGTGAGCAGGGCATGTTTCCTGTTTCCTCCTGCTGAAGCAGTCTTCCAGTGGAAAGGCTCTCTCTTATTATGGGATAAGGAGAAAGAGGTTGCGCCCTGGCAACAGACTCCAGAGATGGAGTTTCCTTAACTCCAATTTTCATTCCAACTTTGTTCTCCTTTGGCTAATGTCCAGGCAGAAGGTGGTGTTGGTACTCTCATGGAAAACCAGAAAGGATTTTGGCTTTGCCATCCACAATAGAAAAAGCATCAGCAGAGCTGACTTCTGGAGTGACCAGCTTTCTGGAGAGCCCAGCATCCGCAGGGTGGGGTGGGGGGAAACTTCAAGCAGGAGAGCAGAGCAGAATACTGCAGGCCAGAAAGTTGCAGTGACTTCCAACTCTTGCTGAGATGTTTGAGACAGTTGGCAGAGAGAAGAAAGGTGTTCTTCTGACCACTTGAGCCAGATCTGTTGTCTCTGGCTCCAAATCTGCAAAGGAGAATAGGGAGAAGTGAAAACTGAACCACAAGCTGTTGTGTGAGCCTGCCTTGAATTTTTGATGACAGGGAGGAAGGCAGTCAGACAGGAAGAACAGCATGATGGAAGGAAGGCAGGATGGAGGGCAGCAAGGCAGACAAGGCATAAAAGGCAGAGAGAGACTGAGACAGTCAGAGAGGTGCTTTCTGTAAGCTCTCCCAGAGCAGGAAAGAGTTTCCAGGATTGTGAGTACTGGGTTCAGATTTGGGCCCCTCACTACAAGAAGGACATCCAGGTGCTGGAGCATGTCCAGAGAAGTGCAACTAAGCTGGTGAAGGTTCCGGAGAATAATTTTTATGAGAAGTGGCTAAGGGAGTTTGGGCTATTTAGCTTTGAGAAAAGGAGGCTTAGGGGAGACCTTCTTACACTCTACCTGAAAGGAGATTGTAGAGAGGTGGGCAGGTCAGTGTCTTCTCCCAGCTAACAAGTGATAAGAGGAAATGGGCTGGAGTTGTGCCAGGGGAGATTTACATTGATGTTAGGAAACATTTCTTCACAGAAAGGCATGTAAAGCACTGGATCAGACTGCCCAGGGAAGTGGTGGAGTCACCATCTCTGGAGATATTTAGAAGACATATAGATGTGGTGTCTAGGGACAAGGTTTAGTGCTGATCTTGCACTGCTGGGTTAATGGTTGGACTTGAAGTTCTCTTCCAACCAGAACAATTCTGTAATTCTAAGATTGGCAAGTATGTAGCCCTTTATTCTTGGCTAAGCAATAGAATCTGTTACCGTACCTAGACAATGATTTTCAGGGACTCACAGGAGTTAACCTGGGTACAAAAGAAAACATTAATGTCTTTTAGACTAATGGAATGACATGGGCTATCTATCAGCTTCTAAATCCTGACCTGAACCATGATTTTTAAATTTGCAGAACATGTTTAACAGAAATAATCAACTAAGAAATAAAGTAAGAATTCTGATTTATATTTTGAGGATAAACTCTAGTAATGTGTCATTTGCTAATACTTAATAGCAAACAGTTCATTGTAATTGTATCCAAAGGCCTGTAACCTGATCAGTGCTCTTAAATGCTTAGTATTTTGATGCAGAGACATGCAACACCATAGTCTTTGTTTGAAAAGATCAGTACAAAAGATGAGATGAATAAGGAAGAGGAAAAGACAAGATAGCAAATAAAAATAACAACAACACAGATATACATATCCTTCCACAACAGTAGGAGTGACCTAAGAAAAAAGAATTCTTCAAGTAACAATTCTCAGATGAAACTGCCTTCACTGAGCTAAATCCCCGTATTCCTTCCAACAGACACACTAAGGCTGCCCAGTGGTGAATAAGGAATCAAACTTGAAGGACGGGTCTAAAAAGTGACACCTACTTTAATCCACATACTAAAAACCTGCAGACTTGGCAGGCAGTCATCACCATGTACTCTGCCTAGAACTTCATGTCGCAACTTGGAATGTAAGATCCAGCTCCTGAAGCAGGAGCTTGGACCCCTGTTTTCAGCTGGAAGTTGGCAGTACAGCTGTGATGACGTAGCTGAACTACATTTTCCAAACTGGCAAGTTAAAAAGAAAAAAACACTGTGAATGAGCAAATTCAATACAGCAGGAAACGAAAAACTAGGTCTCTAGAACCAGTCTCCCCCTGCTCATATTACAAACCCATGAAAATCTATTTTTGCAAATGTAACTGCAGCCCTGGGTCCTTTGACTTTGATCAAGCCACAGCATGCAGTGGCCATAAGCCTGAACTCTGGCTGGGTCCTGCAGTGGGTGAAGTTTAAAGCAGTGCTGGAGCAAACTGCTGGGTGAGCTACTGGCAGGTCTCTCCCCTGCTTCCACCACCATTCCTCTCTCCATCTCTTGCAGGGAGTGGGCATATGGTCTCCCTGGATGTGCCCCCAAAGCATGCTAGACGAAAGGTTAGAGGACTGCCCTCTGTCATATGATCAATTTTATCTACAGAAAAAAAAAAAAACAAACCAAAACCCTCTTATAGACCTTCTTCCCTGAAAAGAGAAAGCCCTTAGAGAGAAAGAGATCTTTTTCTTTCTCAGTGCAAAGGGAAGAAAACTCCAAGGTGAACTCTACCATGTGGGTTGAATGCTAGATTAGGCAAATGTGCAGCTGGAGAGTGTATGCGTGAGCTGGCCCTCTTGGGGCTCCTCTGATGGGGTTATAGGAGTTAGAGTCACCAACCCGAAAGGCTCGGTCTGGTTGAAGTTATGCAGGGGGACAGTGGCTGTGCAAGAAACAGGAAACAGGACTTAGGTCTGCCTTTGTCCTGTCCGAGGCTAATGTTCTTTCAACTAAATCACTCTGCCCATTCTGCAAATAAACCCTGCATTTCCCTCTGCCTTGTATGTTCTCCTGCCTCTTCCCATTTAAAAAATCAAATCAGATGATCCAGAGGACCATGAAGAAGAGAAGATAAATTAATGTCCCTCAAAGAACAAGAAGTGTGTACACAGAGCATTTGTATGAGGAAGAGGAGCAAAGCAGTGTAGAATTTGTAAAATAGAGATTTGTATCTTGAATATTTTGAGTAATATGTCTAAAAGCATGGCAGTAGGATCTACTATTGTATTATTTTTTTTTGTTGTTCCTCCCTTTTAATGTCCATCTAATGTCTCATCCTCATCAACGTTTGACTTTTGCCCAATAAAAATCCTTTTGTGTCACTCCTTTGATTAAAGTATTAAGGGAAATAAGAAAAACTCTTAAGCCCTTTTCTGTGAGCAAGTTTAGTGTCCTTCCTACTAACTGATTTATTAGTAAAACTCTACAACTTCATATCCACCCTCGTACTTTCTACCGTACCTGTGAGACTTTTCCCTTGCCCTCCCTTCAGGGCATGAATTTGTCCAGTGTTTGTGGTGTGAGTTGTGCAAAAATGCCCCACTTAATGGCAGTATTTCTGAAGCAGGACTACAAATGCCTACAGTAATAGCAGCACTTCCACAGCACACAGGTCTTTTTTACCTAAAACTACCAGCAGGGGCTGTCATCTGCCAATGATCTTCCTGGAAGAAAGAGGAGTTGAGAGAAACCTGACTGACTTTTAATCAGATAGCATATGGTGCAGAGAAGAACAAAGAGGCCATATTGCCATTTACCAAATTAAATGGTTAAGTAGGCTGGAACAGGCCTGATGCTGGTGGCAGACCTACAGCAACAGCCCATTGGGCACTTCTGTTTGCAAAACATGTGCTGAAGTTTGGACACTCCTTGTGTCACTGGTGCAAGGGAAAATGAAGATAGCAGATGGCAGATTGGCAGTTTGAATGGAGATACAGCCTGGCTTGTCTTACTATTTCACCATACCTAGATGAGTATTTTATTCCCTTGTTCCCAGGCTGAAAGTGCTCTGGCTTGTTTGGTGTGTCATAAAAAAAAGTTGCTGTACAGATTTCAGCTGTCGCCCTGCTAAGTGGCAGCAATGTGGCTCTAGGCAGCAGCAGGCACCGCCTTTGTTAGAGACTTCAGGACTTGGGAAAGGAGTTGTCAACAGCTGTACACTACTGCAAATCTTCTGTATCAGCACTTTCAAAAACCATTGCAATTTCAACAGAAACACAAGCAGCAGGAAAGTAAAACAGTTTCTTTTTCTTCATGAGTTTGACATTTTGGAAAACAAGAGAGTATGCCAGAGACCGAGATGACTTTACTGCTTGATAGGACAAGGCAGCAATAGCTCGCTGGCAGAATTTCCCTTGAGCTCTTCTATGCCACACTCTCTTCCTCACACCGAATCTTTTGACACCAATATTTGACTTAATTTCAAGGAAGCAAAGTCTTTGATCCAGCCATGTTCTGGGTCAACTTGCATGATGCAAATTACCTCAGAGTGCACCTTCTCAAGGGCCCCTATGGATTGACCTTGCCTCAGTGTCACACACATGGCTTACACTTTGTCTTTATCTTCCTTTGGCAGCTTCACTATGTTCATCTTTCAAAGACCACAGACCACTTGGAGGGCCAATGACCTAGCTGAGTACTGGAAGACCATTTCTTGAAATTACTTCTTAGGCTTATTAAAGCTTTGCAGTTTTGAAAAGCAGCTGAAGGCTCTGTGCCAAGGGGCAGCAATGCACTCACAGAGGCTGTTGTGAATTCAGACATTTGCCTTTCATTCCTCTGCCTGGGCCCAATGCACTCAAAGTCACAAGTGAAATTAGCCTGAAAATCTAAAGCCAGTCATCAGCAGCAGGTAGATTACCTAACCAAACAAACTTAACCTATGAAAACACCAATTTTCTCTGCATAGGAAAATTTCACAATCAAGATGTTGAAAGTGTTTTCAGGCATAAGAACAGTTATTAGAGTAGCAGTTTGCATACTGTACAGGTAAAACATATTACTATAATAAGAGTCAAGAAAAACTCATCCATGTGAATAATAGTTTTGCTACTAACCTGAAGAATCTCATATTAATTTTTATTTGAGTTGACCTAAAACAATAATAACGACGACTATCTTCAACAACAATAACAACAGCAGCCACCAACCTGGAAATACACTCTTGGGTTGAAAAAAACCATTTTGTTTGACTTACAGCATTATTCGTTTTGGAGTTATAATCTGTTTTACTGTTGTTGATTATTTCTCTTTGTTTTGAACAAATAGATGCATTACAAAACAAGAGCACTTTTTGTTTGTTTCATTTAATTTAATTTTATTTTGTTTTGTTTTGTAAATAATAAAACTTTCAACTCTTCTATTCTCCCTCTATGTTTCTGGCCAAAACTGTTCTCTATCAGATTCAAATGAGTTTTGGCCTCTACAAAATGCAATTTCCCGATAAATTTTGTATGAGACCCTAAGAAACTTTTCTCTTAAATCTGATCAAGATCTTCAGCTAATGCTTGCTCTTGGTAAAACAACAGTGAGACAGCAAAGACCTAAGGGTTATAGCACAGAAACTTTTTTGGATTTTGTAAGATATATCTTAAAATCAAAGAGTAGTTGCATATCTGTGTTTTTTTCCATTCACTCATTTGCTTTCTGTGTTTGAGATTAATATTACCTTTGTTCATTTTGAGAGGGTGGAAGAGAATTTCTGACTCAGGATTCAAGCTTTTGGAGCATTAGCTGTAAATTAAAACAGATGCTTTGCTGAAGATAACCCAATCAAATCAATATGGAGCCAAAGGAGCCCCTCACATGATGAAAGCTTGCTTTTAAAGTACTGTAAAGCTGTTTTACTGTTCAGTCCATCAATTTCCTTTTCCTGCTTAGCCCTGATGAAGGACAAGTTGAGGCCACTGACCCTCTGGCAGAGCCCAACACAAGAATTCCCCATGAGACTAGAGATGTGACTGATACTGTGAAAGAAGACAAATCAGCAAAGTGTTTCTGTGCTGTTTAGGATGAGGTTACAGTGGTTTTAGCTGTATTTCATATTGCTCTGTGTTGCAAACTATGGTCAGATTCTTGTGTGCAGGGCTCAGCACCAACACACACACTGCCCAAGGGAGATCTGTGGTCACACACAGGTATCAGCTCCTCAGAGGTATCTGCTCCACACTTCTCTGAGCACTTGGAAAACCGACATGCTGCCTCACTGCAAAGCCTTTCTTTTGCCTTATACTGCTTTGAAGAAATCAGTCTGTGTGCTGTGGTCACTTGGAAGACCAGCAACCTTGTGGCAGCTTTGGGCCTCCCTCAGGCTGCAGAATCACAGGGATGGCTGGCCTTGGAGGTATGGGGTTGCAAATGTCAGCAGGGAGAAAGTTTCAGGCAGAAGTGCCATTGGGGCTTGCTCTTTAACATCCAAGAGTGCCAGCATTTGGCCTTTTTCTTGAATACCCAGCTCTTGGAATCATGGGATTACATGATAACTTCTAATGCATCTTTTCTTCTTAAAGTGCATTTCTGACCTCATGTTTGCAGAGAAATTCTTCAAGATACCATTCCTGAAATTTCAGGAACAAGAAAACAACATAAATTCTATATAGTTTTTTAAAAACATCAACTCACAACTTTGAAGAAAATTTCATAACTACAAGGATCATGACACTATTGAAATGGACAGAGTGAAAATAGTTCCATCTGTTTCAGTTTGCCTATTTATTTTTATCTCTTTCTGGTGTGACTTAATTATTTTTGCTATTCCCCTTCCTCTAACTAGCTAAGAATTTAATTGTTTTACCCTGGGTTTATCTTGGCATTTGCAGGCTAGATAGCTTAGTACTAGACTTTGTAGGTTGTTTACTTCTGACTTTTTAAGGACATTTTTCAATACATTTGTGAGTAAGCAAATAAAAAAGACCCAAACCCACTGAATGAATGAAATGAAACTGAATGAAACACCTTATTTGTACATATTCTGTAAAACCCTGCCTTTTAGAGTAATTAAATTCTTTACAGCTTGATAGTTTACACTTGCAAGTAGAGATCCTTAGCGCTGCTAGAATTCATTGCAATTTTAATTCATTGCCATGGTGCACTGGGATGTTCTAGAATCTCTTTAAAAATTCTACATTTTAAATTTTTACCTTTCAATTGAAACTTTTTTAAATTTTTTTTTTTAAAGTATATAGAACCACTGAGGCTTTTCTAGATTTTTTTTCCTAGATTTTCCTTTGTGGCAAAAGGATTCAAGTTCTGAATTTAAGATTTTATTTTTCAGAGCAATATTTTCAGAAAAAAAAAAAGGTAATATTTCCTGCTTCTCACTTTACATTTTCCCTTCATGCTTCAGTTAGTCAATTTACATCTAATTCTAAACAGTATGCAAGTTTCTTTATAACTGCAGAACTTATTTAACTCACAGCTTCAGCTAGCTTTCAGTGTGGTCTATTCTGAAAGCATAGTCCAAATATTATATACATATCAACCCATACTGACAGCTGTCTCCTCACATTAGCTCTCCAGCTTGGCACCAAGTTGCATATCAATATATTTATAACCTAAGCCACCAGAAAAAAATATTTATGAAAGTCATATTCTACAATATAAACATAAAATGATATGCCCAGACCTGTCATCTGCACAGAGCATGTATAACATTGAGCAGTCTCTTTCTAGCTAAACTTTTAGAGGACCTTTGTATAAGAAAAGACAGGGATTAAACAAAAAATAAAATAAGGATTTGTGTTAGGAAGAAGGGTTGTCAAATGTCAATGCAACTTATGAGAGAGCTTTCTGGACACATGCACATGGGACAATCCTCTTGCACTTTAGTAAAGCTGGCATTTAACCTCATAATTTCTCTGCATAGAAAATAAAGGGAACACAACCTACAAAAACTTTACCTGGAATCTTGGCTGTTCTTTACTCGGTGAATCTTAGATTTTTGCTTTTTAAGTAAGACTAATAGGTTTTGATATTTCAAACATGTATGTTTGTTCCTAGGATACTGGAAAGAGCAACAGAATTGAAAGGCAACTTCACAAAGCTCTGAAAGCCAAGGAGTAGATCATATGTTTTGCCTGAAGCTAAGGAATCTTTTTCCACAGAAAAGAGGACATACTCTGAAGATCTCAACAAATAAAGATGTAGACTATTCTGAAGGATGTACGATGTGTATGGAAGGAAATGCAACAAAAGTGACCATGTTCAAGATGGGAATGGGTAGATCTTCATAGAATTGTCAGATGACACAATGATATGGGTTTTTTTTTTTAATATTATTCAATTTTTTTCACAAGCTATACTAATTACCACTTCATACAAGTAAGAATCATCTAGTATTTATTCCTCAGTAAGCTATCATGCAGCTCCCAGAAATTCTTCTAGTAGAAGTGGGTCATTGAGAAGAAACAGAAAGATGGAAATCGTCTTGTAGATTTTTTCTGGTTAGATGTTTCCATTTATGTACCATTTTATGAAGGTGGTGACAAAATGGTGGATAAAGATGAATATCACATGTCATCCAGAAAACATCCCAAACAGGACTTGGGAGAATAAAGAGGGTTAGACTTATGCAGTACTTTGACAATAGTTTGGTTTCAGGTCACTGGGATCTGTCAGTGAGATGTCTGCTTCTGATTCATACACATCTTCTTCCTTCTTTTAACATGGAGTGTGCACAGACTATCATCCTTCAGATGAGAAAAACAAGATCTGGCTTGACCTCCAGTACAAAGAGTTATGTAGCCCTTGAATCAGCATGACTCATGAAAATAAACTCCCCTGGCTGCCCATCTGCCATACATTAGCCCGCAGCAACTTGTCCTTGAATTGAACTAAATACAGGTTTCCATCTGGCCAGCAACCAATTAGTCAGCTTGCATGGTGACCTTTTGCCTTGTGATTGCTTGTACATGAAGTCACCAAAATCTGTATTGTTCTGGGTAGGAAACATCTGAAACTACTTTTCAAAGAGTGCTTGGCATCTCCCCATTATTATACCATTGTGCAATTTCAAAATACATCGTCTCACTCATTGTTCAGTCTAACCATTTGATCTATACTCCTGCTTTCTTGCTGCACTCACTCTGGAAACAAACAGATCTTCCATTCCTTGCAAGACTGAATTAAAACTGATGTCCCAATGAATGCTTCTGCTAGATTAAAATATAGAGCAATCTACAATGTCCTGAGACTGCCTGTCATGACCACTAAGAGACAGGCAGGAGAAATCTTAACAGTAAAATTTATTTTCTTAATTTTGGACATAAGATAGTAGACCAGAGTGTATCAGTAAAACTGAACTTGGAACCCAGTCCTAGAGGTCATAGGGACAGCTTACAGATGGCTTGAAGATTCAAGCTAAAATAAGTTTTATCAACTGCTGTCATTGTTAATGTGTAGTAAAGCACACATGAATTTTTGCAAGTGTTACTGTTTCTTAAAAGTGTGCTTAGTTTTTTCAGCCTTAATCCCTGATGAAACAAATCAATGACTGCATTTGAAGACATCAAAATGATTAAAGACTGACATTAAAAAGAGCAAATTTTTCTGAATACAGTTTGTGGTGTAGTATTCACTAAGATGCAGTAAACTTAAATGCAACTATAATCTCTTAAACGGTTACCTTAGTTTTAGGTAAGTTTTTTTATATTATGTTGCTGCCTTATACTTTCCCTTTTTGTTTAAAATATTTATCTTAGGTCTTTGTAAAATAATTTAAGAATACATCATCCTAAACTGGCAATCACTCTCTTTCAGAAAAAAACCAAGCATATATCCTACCACCTATCAAACCAATACTATAACTTCTTATCTCTTACAGACTAGAAGCGGAAAAGAACCCCAACCAATATGATTGGTTACATACAGGTCAACTTCGTTTGTGGTCACAAAGGATGGATTAGATGGCCTTCTGCTTCCATCTGAAGTTCTCAGTGATGGTGCAGAAGCATAATCAAGTCATCTAACTAGAACATTTCTGTCAAAGGGGACATGACCTTTCAGCATATCTATCTGGGCAATGTGTTACTCTCTTAATTTGCCTGTTGAACATGTTTTACTAGGAAGTAGTTAGATGTGAGTCAAGCTGGAGTGCTCACACTGCTGAATGTACCTTTTCTAAGGTGAAGTTTACAGGCAGTAACATACTATAGAAGTATGTCAAGGGAAAATTTCAGGACTCACACATGTTGTAGTACAAGATGCTATGCAATGGCAGAGAACAGCCCACTCTCTTCAATCAAGTCTGTGGGGGGATGTTTCAGGAGACATTCCAACAACATATGCTACACGAACTGATCAGGCTGGGTATGTCTGTATCTTTTGGCTTGGGTTCATCTCTTTTGCCTTAGTACAGCTTGTAATGGCAGCCTAAGTTGTCAGTGAGTCATCTTTAATGCTTGCAAAACCCTGTGCCCGAGGCTCACCTTAATGAAGTACAAACAGTCCGTGGATTGGCCTAAACAGTCCTTTAAATTCCCATTATTGTCCTGGCACTTGAATCATATAAAGATGTTTCTTTCCTGTGTCCTTAAGAGGAAGAGCAGTGGTCTAGCACCTGTTCTGCTATTTTGTGTCATAGAATTGTTTTAGCATGACAGGTTCTAATATCTCTACATCTTTTGTTAAGATACAACTGTGATGGAGCTGTCTGTCCACCTTTACCAATAAAGAATATTCACCGAGAGTGTGACTGAAGCTACAGCTACCTGGAATTGTATGTTCAAAGCCTAATGAAAACCTGGCAATCATTATCCTCCTTGTTGGGCACTCAGCCAGATGCTCACTCCCTCTGCTCTCTTCCTGGCAGCTATTAACAACTATCTACATACTCTTTATCTGACTGGGCTTCTAGCAAGTGTATTTGGACTGAAGTTCAAACCAGACACAACAGAGCTCTGTGGGCTTCCATCAGTGCTAAAAAGGGTTGAGACAGCAGCAGCGTCATGAACTGTGTCACACATATGCAGGGCAAAAACTGTGGTGAAGAATTGAGAGGGAAGGATAGGAACCATGCCAGAACAGGGTGGCAACGGGGAGAAGCAGAGATGGAAAGAGAGATACTATGCTGAGAAAAAACAGAAATGAAAATATTGATGGGAAATAAACAAGAAGAGCTAGAGAAAAGGAGAAGCAGTTGAGGGCTTAATGAGGGATCAGAATGGGATGATGGGACTCAAAAGAAAAGCCAAGAGTTACTCAAGCTAATGACAATCTGCATGAAACTTGCAGGAGGGTTCCTCTCTGCTAAGCAATTATATTCATCTCTGGCTCCTCTGGTTGGCTCAGAATGCCTCTGTCTTCCCAAAGGTCCTTTCCCAGTCTTCTTAGAAGGCTTGCTGTAATTTCTGCCTCCCCACATCTGCTCTTTCTGCCCCCCCAGGGAATTCTGTCAACCATTTTGAGTCTGCATCTGATGATGTTCACTTGTGCTAAAACACTGTTTAGCAAAACCAGTTTTTATGGCTGTGCACACAATGTAGGTAAACATACAAATCAGATCATTAAAGAAGCTGCAGAAAATGCCCAGTCAGCAGCTGCACAAAGCTCAGTGGCCGCATAGAAGCAAAGGAGCAGTCTGCATTTTTCCCAAGGGCCATGGAAAGTACACTGTTCCCAAGAAGCTTTGGAAGGGATGGCTGTTGCCTTGTGTAAAGGCAACACACCACCCTTTGCACAACATTGTAAGTAAATCAACCCTTTTTTGCTTTGCTGGAAGCTGACATACAACAAAACCAGATATCTGTAGGAGATGTCTTCAGAGGTTGCAAGTGACCAAGGGTCACTGCATTAGCACATTTTAATTAGACTTGTTTTCTGGAGGAAGTGCTATGTTGTCAGCCATCCAGGTTTCGAAGTCTCAACATCAAAGCAAAAGAACTTGCATTACCAGAATGACAAATAAATATCACTGAAGCATTCCCTAACAATAATGGAAGGGCTGATAGCTGAGAAAGATTGAGTCAAATTCACTTAGCTCAGAAGGCCTCAAGAAATTGGTGTAATTTGTTAGCTCATAGCTACATGAATGGAAAACTAAATGTAATGCTTGATAGCAAGAGTTCCTGCCACACAGAAAACAATGGGGAAAAAAAAAAAAAAAAAAAAAAAAAAGAATTGCTCGAGCCAGGAGATATGAGTAAAGATTGGAGTTTTAGTTATATCAAAGAGTATAGTCTGAAAGGAAGAAAAAGTAAATAAGGATGTAGAAAATGTCCTGATATACCAAACAGTTTCTATTGAATTCCAAAAGAAATGGAAGCTGGCATAGTCCATTATCTAGAAATAAACCAAATTTTTAGTTCAAATGTAGGCATTTTTCACAAGGTCAAAAAGACTCAAATCTACTAAGAACAAAATATGAACAAAAAATAGTCTAGCTAAAATTGCATTCTGAATTTATTCATCATTCATTTGATCACAGATGGCATATACTTCAGCAAGGATCTGATTACATGATAAATGGTTACTGGTGAAGCAGCAGAAGATGCACAGTACAAAGAAAGCACACTTTACATTGTTACTGAAAGCTGAGATTTTATCAATGTGCAAAGGGTACCTGGAGCCAGTCTAGTGTTAGCAACTTCCAAGAAAAACTTAAAAAGCTGCAGGTCCTATCAGAATTATTAGTAAGAGCTGAATGATTGACTTCAATATGTCCTGAGAAAGGATGGGACTGATGGCACACTTCATCTGAAGGGTAGAACTGGTTTCATGTATACCTCTTGTCCTTAATTATCCCATCAACCTTTTGGCTTGAATGGAAATTCAGTCCAGAAATCTTGACCCAAATGCCTCCTGGAACACAGTGGACAACACAGTATTAATTTCAGCTTCATTCATGTAGCAATAAGCCCCTTAACAGGCAGCATTTTGCAGTCCAAGAGGAGCTGTGTTTCAGCACAGCACGACATCATGCTTGGAGATGCAGGTCAAGTTTTCCAAGGCATTTAGCAATGAGGTATTGGAGGATGAAGGATGTCATATGATTTTGCTGGTTGAGAGGCAGAGGCTCAGAGTGTTCAGTCCAAATAGTGATCATCCTACCTAACCATTCTGTGCTCTGCTGCTTCTTTCAACATACATTCTGCTCATTGACCCCTGTGTGAGTGAGGGAAAACAAAAACTGGGTAAGACCAAATCAATACATTGAATTTCTCCCTGTAATAGGATTTATTCTTTATCCAAGATAAATGAAGAGAGGCAGAAATGGGGAGATGCTGATTTTAGCCAATCAGTAGACCTGACCTCACCTATATTTCTAACCTAGCTGTTGTTTTTAGAGGTACGCCGTCAGGTGTGGACACAGCTTCACTGTGCCTGGAGGGGGAATGAGGCTAGCAGAACAGCAGGCCTCTGATGTAATGCCCTCCTAGTCCTGCCATATAAATCTACAGTCAGAAATATGCGGCTATTACTATATCTAATTCTGATAGTGAATTGTTCTGTGGCCTTGTCTAATCATGCATTAAAGCTTTTATTGTTGATAACCTGGGCAACTATGGCAGCACAGAGCCAGGACCCACCTGAAAAACAGGACAGGTATTTGGGCACCTGGGCTTTTTATCAGCCCACATGTCTGCTGCTTAATGGACATGAAAGCTGAACATTAAAACCAGAACTACAGAGCAGATGCAGCCTATGAAAGCAAGAGGATGACCACTGGAATTAATGGTTGGAGTAAATCATGGGGACTCAAAGGTATACGTATTGTAAGGACAGCTTTGGCTTTGCATACTTGTGCTCTTTCGAGCTGTAGAGTATGATTTCTTTGGTGTTAATGACACCCCCAGCCCCAAATTATTTCCAGCTATTTTGACACATTATAATAGCTAAAATTCTCTTGACTAATGTCTCTGCCTTCTGAACCATGTTCACATGGAATTACAAGTTAAAAAAGAAAAAAAAAACAAAACAAAACAACAAACCAAAATAACAAAAAAGAGCAATTGTGGTTAAACAAATGGGCTCTGTGGAGGAATAATCAAGGAATCACATCAGATCTCTGCACCTTTCCACTCTATCTTTCTATGTGACACTAAAGTGTCATGTTATTCCTGAGGCCCATAGCGGAAATAGGACATATTATTATCAGGTTGCACTTCTAGCTGAAAGGAAGAATATAAAAGGCTTCTACAACAGAAAGATATGGTCAAATCTTTTGGGTTCCTCCCAGCAGATCAGTCTCCTTAAATAAAGATGATAGCTGTGATCACAGAGAATGCAGGACAGATGGGGATAGCAGTGCATCATATTCTGGCTGCTGCCCACTGCTTTGCTCCTGTGAGTGGGCTGGAGAGGGGAAAGATGAAGAGAGATATCTTTGATTTAATGCTCTCTCATCAATGGAGGAAACCCAGCTGTGAACCACAGGCGGCACAAAACAAAGCAGACCACAGAACTTGGTCCTTATGCGAATATTTAAAACTATGCATGCTGTTGCCATATGAAACAATACCCTGAGGTGGAGAAGTGGAGGAAAGTATTTTAAGGCATACTGTGAACACTAAACAAAAGTAGGCTTTCAGCCTGAATAAAAAAGGTATAATCTGACATTCTAGATTCTCGGGCAACCCTTGTAATAAAGAATTGTATTTCTCACCACCCTGAACTGAAAGCAATATTTAGTTCTGTAGTACTTTTTTACAATAATGATACAGTGAAGGAACTTTAAATGAATGGTCTGAAGAGCAAACCAAAATACAGTCAAAAAAAGAAGCTTGAGATCTACTTTAGCTGTAAAGAAGCATTTCTAGTAAAACACATCTCACTACTGATTAAAGTTCTGCCATCTGGAGTTTGCTGAAGTGGCATCTGGCATTCCAACAATTTTAGGAAATATGATGGAACTATAATAATAAAAATGAACATCCTGGTTTTAAGCAGGCAGTTTCTCCAGCTGATCTGGAAAGTCTTATGAGGAGAGGCTGAGGAAGCTGGGGTTGTTCAGCTTGGAGAAGAGGAGACTCAGGGGGGACCTCATCACTCTCTACAACTAACTCAAAGGAAGTTGTAGTCAGGTGGGGGTTGGGCTCTTCTCCCAGGCAACTAGTGACAGGATGAGAGCGCATGGCCTGAAGCTGCACCAGAGGAGGTTTATTTTGGATATTAGGAAGCACTTCCTCACAGAAAGGGTGATTAGACACTGGAATGGACTGTCCAGGGAGGTGGTGGACTCACCGTCCCTGGAGGTGTTTAAGGAAAGATTGGATGTGGCACTTAGTGACATGGTCTAGAGAGACATTGCGGCCTTTCAGTACTTAAAGGGGCCTGTCAGAAAGATGGGCACAGACTTTTTAGTAGGGCCTGTTGTGATAAGACAAGGGGTGGTGTTTTTAAACAGAAAGAGGGAGATTTAGACCAGAGAAAAGGAAGACATTTTTTATGCTCAGGGTTGTGAGACCCTGGCCCCAGGTTGCCCAGAGAGGTGGTAGATTCCCTATCCCTGGAACTACTCCAGGTGAAGTTGGTTGGGGCTCTGAGCAACCTGCTCTAGTTGCAGATGTCCCTGCTCTCTGCAGGGGGGGGTGGACTAGATGACCTTTAAAGGTCCCTTGCAACCCAAATCATTGTGTGATTCTGTGTGATCTGTTTAAGAGATATGCTCCAGTTCAAGCAGAAGGCTTGGCACACAAGCAGCAATGCTTGGTGAAATTCTATGGCTTATGTTGCACTGGAGGTCCACTGGCTGAACATAATTCTTCCTTCTGGCTTTAAAACTGTGGCTTAAAAGCCTCACCTAACTGAAATGTTTTAAGTAGATAATAATCCGGGGAACCCTCTATTGTCCAAGGCCATAGGCACCTCCACAGAGCACGATTGAGCCCCATTAAGCCATGAATTATATTTGAAAATGCCTACTTATTGTTCTTTATTGAATAGAGTGACTCCTATATTATTTACAATTAAGCAGAATGCATTTTGGTCTGTAATATGCATACTGTATCAAAGGCTTAGCACCATACAATGTATTGTGTCAGGATCTTTTCTATATCTCTGCTATCTATGATCAATAGGATGGACTGATGACTAATTAGGCTGGGATCAAAAAAATTCCAGATACTAAACCTTCAAAAAGATGTAGGTACCTGCTGTTCCCAGGTGCATACAATCCTGCCTGACAGGATTTTAGGGCATTTGAAGGTCTCCTTCCACACGTTTCCAAGACCTTGTCAGTCTTGGCAATGTTAACTAACTCAGAAGCTGCTTCTGACCAATGCAGCACAAAAGGATCCACCAAGCAGATTTTTACCTACTTGTTGAGGTTAGGGATGCCCTGAATATGACTAACTGTAGTCATTCAAAAAAAAAAAAAAACAAAAAACAAAAAACAAACAAACAAACAAAACCAACATGACCATCACATACATTTTATAGCACAGTGATAAAAGGGGAGAAGTATGAGTTGTTCTGCCTCTTCTTTCTTTTAAACAATAGATTACTGGCTAAAGCCACATGGGACTACTCTAGGTGGCTGATTCCATCTTCTGGAATGGGATGCAGCCAAGTAAGACAGACTTAAGTGAATTAAGTACAAATAATCTATTTATATTCAGAGGTGTTTCCTTTTTTTTTTTTTTTTAATTTGGATTTATGTCATTACAAGATGAGATGCCTACTTCTGACATTGTAATACCTGACAAATAATCATGCATCAAAAATGTATTTTATGAAGTTATCCTCTTTCCACAGTCCTGTTCTTTAGAAGTCCTCCCCAAAAAAGGTCCCTATAAAATACCTGCTCTTTACTGAACAAATTTCTTTCAGAATTAATAATTTTTGTGTTCCCTAAGATCCCTTTGCTAATACAGTTTTACAATGGCACAGCAGTGATCCATGAATTAAACTGATAGTGATCAAAGCAGTACCAGTTCTACTGTCCAAAATGTATCTTTTTGATTGATGATGCCAATCATGAATATACAATTAGCTATTTAGAAGCAAACTTCCAGTGTTTCATAAATACGTGCATTTTCTCCACAATAATGTGAATAAATATATTCTCTAGCTCGATAAATTTACAAACACTTTGAGAAAATCTCACCATCAACTGGACTGAACTTCAGTGATGGCTGGTGCATTCAAACGTCACCTTATGTCCTGTTTTGAGTTAGAACAGAACTAATTCTGTTCAGAGATTTTAGTTTTCAGAGATTTTACTCTTCATCTCAGTCTCTTCTAATGAACTGAACTGCACTTTCTGAAGTTAATGGCATCTTTTTGCAGACGGTGTCTGCTTCTGGCAGTGATAACGCTTGATGTTTAGAGTTACTACCCAGGATTCGTGTATACAAAAAGGCTCTTGCTTACACTTGCTTCTATGCACAATAAGGTCACTGCTAAGTCTTGTACCATGTTGGGAATGCAGAAAGTAAAAGGTCACACCTGCAGGGAGAAGTGGCCAGGACAGGTGACCCTAAAGTGACCAATGCAATATTCCATCCCATATACGTCCTAGTCACTATAAAGCTTAGTAATCACAAGAGTCTGTCCACTGTGCCTTCAATCCCAATCAGTGTGTTTCTGAATCCATTTCCAAAATTCAGCTCCTGAATATGGTTCCTGTCTGCTGCTGAATCCACTCTGGGACTTCCCCTGTGCCTGTTCTACAGCATCAGTGGTGATGGTGATGTAATGGCCATCAGGAGTGTTGTGTTTAATATTGGTTTCATATATATTTGTATATATTTCATTTTATTATTATTTTCGTGAAATCTGTTTTAGTTTTTTGTTTGTTTGTTTTTGTTTGTTTCTAGTCTGTAAGTCTCTCTCCCTTATTCCTTTTTTCTTCCCCTTTGGGAAGGGAGAGGGGTTAATAAAAAACTTCTGTGACTCATCTAGCAGCTGGCCCAAGCCTAATCCTAGGATACGTACTGGCACTTCATGACAGCCATAAAGCATTATTTGTATAGAATAATAGCAAGCAAAGTTCTGCTTCTATATTTTAAGTGCAATATATAGCAGTAGATTAATAGCCTTAAAATAAAACAGGAAAACTAAGTATTATGTGAGCCTTCAGTCTATATTTTTTATATTTCCTCATAATAAAAATATCAGTGTCTTTGTATTAGCTTGGATGTGACATTGAATGTGTGCAAAGAATTTTGTCTTGTCTTTCTTTCTTTCTTTCTTTCTTTCTTTCTTTCTTTCTTTCTTTCTTTCTTTCTTTCTTTCTTTCTTTCTTTC